>AYEL01085550.1:0-64854 GCA_000484575.1 Olivierus martensii | reverse complement strand
AGGGATGACAGCTTCGCACATGGATGTTTTCAAACGCAAGATAACTGAAGTTGAATGGAAGTTTATTGTAATGTCGAATGCTAAATGATTAGTTTCGACGTTAGAAATAATATATTTAACAGAACTTAATATAATATTAATATTATTTATTTGAACAACATTGGGTCACAGTGACCACCTGACATGTTAGTGGGCCGATATCATTGGATTACTATGATCGTGTTTTTGGTAACTGAGCAATCTTATTGGATCATAATGGCCACAGGATTGTTGCATGTGACCATTATAACCCAATCAGACTGCTTAGTTAGTTAATTAATGGCTGACCCAATGTTGTTGTTCAAATAGCATTGATATTCCATCTTGGATTTTATATCAAGTAATTTACATTATATAAAATCAATTCCCAATAATCAGTACTTGTCTTTAAATCTTCCTGCGTAAATTCCCTAACAAACAAAAGTTTTCATAAAAATCCATTCAGCTGTTCTTGCGTTATAAGTGAACACGTGCACATAGGCATTTCAGATTTATAATATGTATAGATAATTCCAACTTAATGCTACATTTTTACATACATATCATTTAGTACCATTGTTTTTTATCATTAAAATTTATTTTGTTCTTTTCATTTGATGTGCAAGTTTTGGTACTTTCGATGATAACAACAAAGACAACATTATTACAATAGTTCAGATATAAAATTCCAGAACTTACATTTATAAATCTTGCTACTCTAAATATATACCATTAATATATAAGAATATGCTTGAAATATAAATAGAGAATTTGTGAAAAGTCAGTGCGTGATGGAAAATTTCAACTTTATTTTAGAATTTACTTTATAAAAATGTCTTAGAAAATAATAAAATAATTACTGCAATGAAATCATCACAAACTAGTGTAATCTTTTAATTATTCTGTAACTAAAAGTTGTTCATGACTAAGATCATAGGGAAATTTGAAAACTTTTACATATTGTATTCAAAGTTTTACAATTTATTTATCATTCCTCACCACACTAATTATGAGCATTCATTCAAGTGCAAAACTGGAGAGAATGGTTTGGTCAAAATCAATTTAAGGGTTCCATAATGAATTTATCTGGCTATTTCAGATTATCAATTACAGTAAAACCTGTCTAAACTAGAATCCCAAGGGATGAGAAAATTTTTCCACCTTAGACAGGTTTCAATCTGGCATGAAAAAAGATATTCGATACATTTACAATTCATTGTTATTCAACAGTACATATTTTGGTAATGCAGTAATACCTGATTTATGTAAATTTGGATATACGTAATTTCATTCTTTGTCCACTTTTTTGTTTCACAATTACATAGTGCATAAATGTATATACATATTTCATTTGCTGATTTGTTGATCAAGAGTAATTATAATTACATATAAACTTTTATAATTTGATGTTTTCTTGGTAATAAAGAGCCAGTTAAGAGCCTAATACATATGTACCTGAAATTAGATTTGTAGATACCCCAACTCATATAATTTTCGAACTTATACTTCCCAGTCCCACTATTACGTAACTCTGGGGTGTTACTGTATATAAATAAAATATATCTCTAAATTACTATATTAGCCTATATAATAAAATGCATAGGTTATTTTTGAAAAGCAAATAAACTGGACTTATAATGTATTAGAAAACATGTAACAAGTAGGAATAAACTACAAGTTTTATTTTAAACTTTCACTCTTCAGTCCTTCAATATTCAGTAATTCAATTCTTATATATAGTATTTGTATTAAGTACAAAAATTACAAAAGTTTCTTTTCCACATTTTGTCAAGAGTTTTTTGTTTTGCATGTTTATTTAAACGTGCTCCTGCTTCCATCATTGTAATATTTGCAAAAGTTTTCCAGTAATTTGCATGCAACTGAGATGTTCAGAAAATTCTTCTAACATAGCCAATTTATTCATAGCAGTAGCAAAATTTCTTACTTTTTCTGTTTCTGGAAAGTCTCTTCCCAATTCTTTTTCACTCTCATATTCTCCTTGACTGGATCAAATCATTCATAATTTGATAATCTGCATCTATTAAAAAGTTTTTATCAATATTGATATATTCTTTAGCATTTACCTGCATATTCTTCAAGGTGATATATATATATATTATATATTAATGATTTTTCAAAATCTATTCTAAAGGCTATATCTTATACCATTAGCTAACTAGGGGATATAACCAATCATTCCACTAAAGCCAAAATAACTCCTAATGGAAACTTTTAGAATTAAACTGCTATTAATAATAATTATTTTTTAAATTTGGACTATAATTTTAATTTTTTGTTATTCTGATGGAGTGGATATAAATAAAGAGGATAACATTTTTCACTATTCTCGCTACTTTAATTTCAATGTTATTCTCCATTTCTCGCTGAGACGCCTCTGACAGTCATCCTTACTCACGTGTCTAATTAAATTTGGACTATAATTTTAATTTTTTGTTATTCTGATGGAGTGGATATAAATAAAGAAGATAACATTTTTCACTATTCTCGCTACCTAACATCATTGCCAAATAGAAATATGATTGCAAGATAGTAAGCAGTGTACTTTCTTTATATTTACATGTAGGACTCTATATAGTAATGCTGGTTATCCATCTTCCATATTTCAATGGTCTTATGAAAATTATATTTCAAAATTATTAATTTGCATTGTTTCAGTATGCATTTAATTTTTCAAGAATACATCTCCATTTCAAATTAGAGTTTGGATATACTATGATTTTTATAAATGACAAAATGAAAATCATATACTGAATAATGCTGAAAATTAATATTGTGAAGTATTGTTTTTGCAATATTATACTTTAAATATATATGATATACTGTATATAATTTATTTTTAAATGCTCTATGTTCTTTCTTTATGTAGAAAAAAACACTTTTTGTAGAATATGCATGCATTAATGGAAAAATGCTTTTCATCTTTTTAAGATTATCTTCAGCTTCAACTTCATATGATTTCTACACATATCAACTTAAACAGTATTAGAATAGAGCTATTTTCTGTTTTGACAAGTTTACTTGACAGCAGAATTGGATGTTTTATTTTGCTCCATTCTTTATTTAAAATATTTTTGTGTAGTCATCAATTTTAAAATATTAAAGGAAAAAAAAAAAGACAGTAGCTAGAATTACACAATTACAAAAGAATCTAAAAAAATAGTAAAAAAAATAATGCAATTATTAGATGTTTTTGAGATCCAGTAATTGTTTTTCCCATAAGAGTTGACTAATCGATAATTTATTCTATTTATTTTTAAATGAATCATATAAAATAAAAAAAAAATTACAGATAATTCTGAACTTATGATAACTATTTACAACCAGGGCCAGATTTACCTATAGGCCGACTAGGCCACGTCCTAGGGGTCCCAAAACTATCATTAAGTTTTCAACTTTTATAAACTTTTAATAAGAAAAAGTGGGTTTTTTTTATTAAAGTGCTAGAGAGAAAGTAAAATTTTAAAGTTTCCTTAAAAGTTATAAAGAGTTTTTAAAATTAGATGCAGCTGATTTGAATTTTTAGGGGCCTCAAAGCCTGGCTCGTCCTAGGGCCCAAAAATGCAAATCTGGCTCTGTTTACAACATTTGTATTTATGATAATGATGCAATTAATCCTTGCAGTTGGTCAATGCAATTCACATGTGTAAGTATACAATGGTCCTATGTATCAGTAACATCCTTTGATCCTTTTTATATCTGGTTCCTTTAGTTTTTGGTTTGTCCTGCTATATTATGCTATAATAAATAATGTTAGTGAATTCAATAGATATAATATAAAATATTTCTGATTTATGACTCTATTAATCTTACCAATCTGATAACTGGATTAGAACTGTATAATAAGTTGAGGATTATCTATATTTTAACTTGTAAATTATAATTAATAATAATATATTTTAGCATCTGCACACTGAAACAGAAAAATGGATTGAGAAACAAAAATTATGCAATAATGCAAAAGAAGATCTTTCAAAAGTTATTGCAGAAAGAGAGAAACTTCAACAGGAACTAGAAAAACTAATTTCTGAAGTAAATAATTTCAAATATGTATTTGATTTTATTTTATCATAAAGCTTATAAGATTTATTATTTATTGTTATCATCAACATCAATAGTATAAGACATATAAAAAACTAATCGAAGATGAAAAAAACAGAAAAAAAATGGAAGAGATAAATCGAAAAGAAATACTAAAGCATTGGTCAGCATTGAAGGTGAGACAATGAAGCTGTTTAAATTGATAATTAATCATTATTAGGATAGTTTTATTGTTTAACGTGCTAACAATACAATGTAAACAGTGAAAAAACTTTAAAAAAGTAAATAATTTCTGACGTATTTTTCTAAATAAAACTTGTAACTATACTATTCTGTGATATTATAGAATAATATTTTAGATTTATTTTGTAATTTAGTAAAATAATATAAAACGATTTATAAATGCTGTTAAATAAAAATAGATTTTTTATCCTAATAATAAAGCATTAATTCCATGGAAAAAGGCTTAAATTTCGTTAATATGCAAATATATTGACAAATATCAAGTCATCCTAAAAATAATGTCTTTTTTTATACTGTACTTATTCAAACATGTCTCAGCTTGTCTAAACATGAATTTTTAAAGATTTCACAACATTGGAAGAGTGTTTTAATTGAAATGGAGAATATATACTTGATTAAATTAGCAAGTGATTTAACTTTTATAACCTTTCAAAACTTAATACCGAAAATGACATTACTTTTGGGATGACCTGTTAATTAGATATGAATATATAAACTTACAGTAAAGACATTTTCCAGACACTCCTTTTTAAAGTTGGGGTGTGCTTTTCAGGACACCCCAACTTTAAAAAGGAGTGTCTGAAAAACGGTTAGCAATAAAAATTTATTTCTTTTGGCATATTTGTGTGATGGGTTAAAATTTAAGTCATGTTATTTTTGTATAGTACCAAAAAGCACCAATAGATGGTGCTTACGTGATGGATCAACCTCCCATATTTGCCAGATTCGAATCTGTGAAATTTCTTCTTATGGGGCTACTTGAATGACAACATATACAACAAATATCCCAGAATATTTGAGAAACTTGAACAATTAATCATCGATGCACATATGATCATTACAGTCAATACAATGCAAAAGATTGCAGGGGGAATTTCATTTTTCAACTATGACATGTGATTGCCATTTGGAAAATATTGTAATTTAAATTTCATGTACTTCCCATAGTGGACCCAAAAAATTGAGCATTTCCAGTATCATCTATTGATGCCTTTTGATACTATACAAAAATAACGATTTAAAATTTTAACTGCTGTCACATAAATATGTCATAAGAAATAAATTTTTATTGCTAACTATTTTTCAGATATTCCTTTTTAAAGTCAACAATATGGAAGTAATTCTAAACAAAGTACAGTTGAACAGCAGTGCACATAAAATTGATCATGACCAATTGATCTGTCCAGAAGCAATTCTGAAATATTTTAATTAACATTCATAAATATTCGAATAATGAATTAATTTAGAAAGTAAACATTTTTAGAAATTAATAAATTTAAATAGTTTGTAATAAATTTATAAAATGTATTATTTCGAGACATTTTCTAAATTAATTAAAAATAATTCTTATGTTGTGAAGTAGAATATTTATTATGCATTTTATTTTTTAGATTCAAAAATGGTGGAGAAATGTTCAGTTAAAACGTAAAAAAAAATCTGGAAAGAAAAAAGGTCGAGACATTTTCTAAATTAATTAAAAATAATTCTTATGTTGTGAAGTAGAATATTTATTACGCATTTTATTTTTTAGATTCAAAAATGGTGGAGGAATGTTCAGTTAAAACGTAAAAAAAAATCTGGAAAGAAAAAAAATAAAAGAAAAGCCATTTCAAAGAAAAAATGATTGAATAAGAAATAAATTTCACTAAAAAATATAAAAAATAATGTTATTTTATTAATGAGAACTTTATGATAAATAAAATTATTATTATTATAATATGATAAACTATAAAATTTGAATAAGCGAGTTACTCATCATTTTCCGACATTTTTGGTACATAAATTTCGTCTAAATATATATAGTTAATCATAACAACTATTACATTAACATGCCATCGTATATTGATTATATACAGCATATCTTGATAGTACAGCAGTTATGTTTTAGACTGTTCTTGTAAAGCGAATTACAGTCGTTTTTCATCTATTAGTGCATATAAAATCTAAAACATATTATGTCCTGTGTAACAGAGCTAGACTTAAAAAACTCAGTCAGATAGCCACGTTATAATGCATTTTCTTACCATCTTAGAGGATCTGGATTCAATTCCATGTCTCGCACCTCCAGTTTTTCAGGAAGCTTTTTTTTTTTAAAGTGCCATATTAGCAAAGCACTTATAAAGCATGATATGCCTGTATTTGTTATATCATTGTTGTCAAATCATAATAGCATCATAAATTTATACTGTTTTATGATGTCATTCACTGCTCTGCCATAATGACATCACATAAATGCAACAGTGATGTAATTTTTGGAATCTTATGATTATTACTAGAATTATTATCTCAACAATAATTTTACATATCCAATAGCATCATATTTGGATCCTGAAATTTTTATTTTTATTAAATTTTAACCTCTCTAATTCAATTTTAAATTATATTAATTTAAAATTGAATTATCCAACATATGCAATTTCAAAGATATGCAGATATATTTTAATGATTGCAGATAACTTACATTTTTTAATTCGTTAGATTTTGAATAATTTTTAAAATTTGTAATTTTATATGGTTTTTATTTTTATAATATGCTTAATGTATTCTTGGAAGGATCAGTCACATAACAAAATATACGGCTTAATTGGCAGGTGGTGCTAAGGAGAGCACTTCCAGATGTAGACCTGCCCTTTAAATTTTGTCATGTTTGTTTATTTTGCGTAGTTAGGTCCCCTGTTCTTGAGTAGCAGGGTGAGTCTTGTTGTAGCAGCTGAGGAAGACACCAAGTGCGTTGAAAACGTTCCTGAATAAAAATCTTTTGACTGCTTAAGGGCTTTTGAGTATTATTATTATTTTTTGATGCATAAAAGTCTTTTTATTTTTGTTTGAATTTCCATAAAAACATGAATGTAATTTTAATTGGAAAAAACAGTAGTGTTTTTCCCGATTAAAATTAATTTATGAATTTGGAGACAACTTAAAATGAATTTGGAGACAACAAATCAAAGATTTATTAACGAAGGTAAGAAAGAGATTTTACAATTTTTTGGTATAGAATGACACCAATACTAGGTAGAGGTCAATAGGCTTAGGGATCTCTGCGATGACAATGCTATTATTTAATTTTTTGCAAAAATATCATTTATGGTTGTAAATTTTCTTATCTATGCTTAAAGTATGTTCATAAATTTCCATTTAGCCATTCCATTTACTAACGTGTCTATTTGTGTATACCGAATTCAAACATTGTTTTCAACTTATGCAGAAATTTTTTGCATGAATTGACTGCATAAGTTGGGGACCTATTGTATTGTGATATATACTAAATAGTAATTTAAAAAATATTTTGAAATCCAGAATTTTTTATGTAAAATCAAATTTGCATAACTTGGGGAGTGCCTATACCTTTAATGTTTAAATCTTATATTTAATAAAGAAAAGTTATAAGCAATTCAAAATATAGAATGACTTATTATATAACTAGTAGTGTATTAAAAATATTGTATTTTTTTCTTTTTTTGTTTTTATTAAATATTTATAAATCATCATGCATTTAACTCTTAAAAATGTATCCTCTATACTCCAACAATGGAAGTATTTTTTTTATATAATTTTTCACATTTAATGGTTATCACTATCATATTGTTATTTTTTGTTTTGTATTGCATGTTTATTTTTTAAATTTTTCTGTAAGGAGTAATGACTGATTTTGCAGTTAAAGGAGAGGTTATTCAACCTGGATCAGATGCCTGAAATAACCATTTTTTCCCTCTCTAAGAAAAAGGGGATATAATTTGTCCCTACTGTTCTAGAGAAGATCAAAGAATTTGTACCTGTTGAGGGATGTGAAGAACATCCTTAACTCAATCTCCCTTTTGATCTCTCATGGTATGCACTCCAACCAGTTAGGATCTTAAAAAAGTTGTGGCTTGATAAAGTATATGATGGGAAGGAGTAAAAGCAAGGAACCAATATAGGCAAGGCCGCCGAGAGGGGGTGACATCCGAGACTCGGCATCGAAGAGGGCCCAACCATCGGGCCTCGATATATCACATAACGTTTCAATAGTTCGCAGGCCACCGCTAGGGTACACTATCTATCACCCAAAGCAGTTGTGCCAAAATAAACTACTTTATATATAACACTGTTTGATAAATACAAAATTACTTATCAAACAGTTCAAAAAGTTAGTTTTAGGAAGGACGGCCACGATAGGAGTACTGGTATATTCAGGTTTAGTTCCCGAGTGTGTCTGGTATATTCAGGCTTAGTTCCCGAGTCTGATACAGTACTTCCAAAGTTTTTCAAAACAGATCTGGATCTATCTGTTGAACCACATCTTTCATCTGATGGCTAATTTCACCAGGATATAGGTAACCCATAGTGGGCATTGGAATAACTTATCGCTTAGTACCAACTTGGTGGAAAGCTGTGTTATGCCACATAGAAAAAATATAGTTTTTTAGTTATGTTACTGAATCTCATGAAAGATTTTTATTAAACCAAAGTGATGCACTTTTTTAAGTGGGGCCCAGACCACAGACTTATGATGGGCCCAAAAATTTCTCTCGGCAGCCCTGAATACAGGCAAGGCTCCCAAACTGAATCCTAATGAAATCCACTTTGATTGGTCAGCAATCATCAAATAAAAAGTGGAGATATAAAGAGAGAAGACAAATAAAATGAATGAACAAATTGACAAGGGAGCAAAGTTTCTCTTCTTATAATTCTCCACCTTTCTGCCAACTGATGATAAAAGGAAGGAAACTCTGAAAGGTGTCTATAAATCAATGAGAGAAGACAAATAAAATGAATGAACAAATTGACAAGGGAGCAAAGTTTCTCTTCTTACAATTCTCCACCTTTCTGCCAACTGATGCATAAAAGGAAGGAAACTCTGAAAGGTGTCTATAAATCTATTGAGAAGATAAGTGAGATTTGACACATTTAAAAGGGGCAGAAATGTGATTTCTATGATTGATTTAATTAAAGATCAGTATTCTTCTAATCTGATTTTATGTTTAGGATTAATATAAGGATGCTACAGTGGGTGATCGATTAACGAACACCGTATAGAACAAACTATGGGACTGCGGATTGACAGAATGACAGGTCAGCCAGATCACTGCAAGATAAAGGGTGGCTTATCATCCTGGAGGATCTGGGTCCCACTCCGAACACCGTATAGAACAAACTATGGGACTGCGGATTGACAGAATGACAGGTCAGCCAGATGACTGCAGGATAAAGGGTGGCTTATCATCCTGGAGGATCTGGGTCCCACTCCTCTAATTTTTCAGGATGGATCCAGGCCCAGCCCATTGAAACTCATTCTTCGACCATTTGATTGATCTCATCATGGGTGTTGGCCAGCCTGTGATGAGCTCTATAAGTGGCTACTGCCAGGTAAAAATATCTCATGAGGATATGGCAGCTTAATTAACCTAATGGAATGACAGGCTTGACTTGCACATTCATGGACTTATGGGTAAGGATGGGAGAACAGTAGTTTTTCCCAATTAAAATGTCATATCATTAGTTATCATTAGTTTATCATTAGTTTTTCCCAATTAAAATGTCAATTCGGAGACAACTTAAAACAAATCAAAGATTTATTAAAGAAGGTAAGAAAGAGATTTTACAATTTTTTGGTCTAGAATGGCACCCATACCAGGTAGAGCTCAATAGGCTTAGGGATCTCTATCATGACAATGCTATTAATCACTATCGAAAAACCTTGAAGAAAAAAGAAAAGCAATTGACTTTGGACAGATTCTTTAATGGAAAATAAACATAATAAATGAAAATGCAAGACTATTTATGTATTACATATATTGATATGTAATACAAGATATTATTGTTATTACATATAAATAAACATTGTAAAAAATTATATATTTATTTATTTTTTATTCTGGAAACCCAAAAATTAAAAAATAAATAAATATTTATGGGACGATGTTCATTCCCATAAAAATCTATATATCGTAAATCGATGATCAGTTGACGAATAATTCAGATAATGAACATTGTCTTTGAATGGATTATGTCCGTTAACTGATCACTCACTGTATATGATCCTATTATCCTAGCTTAATAAATTTTTTGTTATTCATCTAAAAGAATGATTTGTTCCTTCCAAACTCTTCCCGTACCCCTGGGGGTACGCGTACCACACTTTGGGAAACACTGATCTAAAAGAATGATTTGTTCCTTTTGCAACGAGTCTGTATAACCTAGACTCCTGAGTCACTTACCTATAGTCTGTATTTATACGTATATTTAGAACTTCAATTGTCATTATTTTTTATAGCTCAAATAGATTTTTTTAAATCTATTTTTTTAAATTTGATCAATTTAATATTTTTTTTGGATTTTTTAATCCAAAAAAAATATTAAATTGATCAAATTTGTAACCTAACAATATTATGCAAGAATCTTTCTCAATTAAATTACTAACCTTCACTAATCATTATTGAGTTTAGATAATATTGCATTGACTGTTTTCATCTTGCATATTGTGTAAAGCAAAATACTATAATATCAATTAGAACTATGGGCACTGCTATTAAAAGCTTTTACAGTGGGCATTTTTATGACAACATCTGGAAGGTTTCAGTATATTCGAATTGTAACCAAAGAGTTTGGCCAAACCGCAGCCAAAAGAGATTGCTTTCTGACCTTGGAGTTTAAAGAAATATTAGATGCTGGAACCGACAGTTTGGGGATGTGTGGGATTAACAAAGGGCCCACAGTCTGCTTTCCATCTTCAAAGGAGAAAGACTCAGTGGAACGATACTCCAGTTTATACGGGAAGACCACTTGGAGATGTACTTTTGGTGTTTTTTTTTTTAAATAAAGTTATTAGTTTGTAAATAATAATAGGCTTGTGATGATTTATTTTGGCCACACTAAGTTATAATATATTAACAAAATACTCATTTATACTTATTAAAAATTTGATTTATGAGTTTTAATGATAATGTTATGTTCATTTATATGTTTTAATTAATGTTTTACATAACAATGTACTTATGAACATGAACTATATATAATTAATAACTTTTTATTAACATTATATACAATACAAAGGAATAATAAAACATTATTTTTTAGTATAACAACATTTAACTTCATAAACTAAACATCGTGAAGCATATCAACTGCACATTATACAATTAGACTCTTACATTTAACAACAAACATTTGTACATCACTAAATGTGAGGTGCTTAAATATTAATTATTAAAATATGATATACTATATTAAATATTTATTTATTTTCAATATATATATATAAATTTTTAATAAGGCACATAAATTTAAATAATGCTTCTTATCCAAATTGGATCCGTTTCTTCCTGCGGTATGTTCTCCAGCAGCATTCTGTAAAGCAACAAACAAGCCGGTTCCAGTTTGATCAAGGGGTAGAGAGCTTCATAATCGTAGTAATACCTCCATAGTTTCCTGCGGGAGCGGGCCCTTCTCAAACGAAACATCTAAAAACTCTCTGGATGATGATAGGGACCATTCGTAACCCGCCATTTTTTCCCTACACCATTTCGCCAGGGCTTTCTCCACTCTGTAGGTCGGCGCATCCCTCCTCTCCACTACCGGTCTAATTGCGACAGGCGATTTATGAGTCTTAACAAAAGCAAACATTCTCGGCGGTTTAGGTGATAACACTTTCAAATTTTTAAGGAAACTAGGGCACCCCTTAGATCTCAGTAACTTATCTATTTTTTGGGCTATCCTGTCCGTCGGGTCTTCTTCTAGCTCAACCATCTTCGAAGCTTTAATATATTCATTTATAAACTCACAGTATAGTTGTCTTCTCTTAAATAATTTGACTAAATTGATATCATGTAAAGATTATATAAAATAATATAGAGATTTATTTACTTAAAAGATTATTTAAAATTTTATACAAAATATAAGCAACATATACAAATAATAAAGTAATTTCAGATCAAAGTTCAACTTAGACTGTTTTTTCTATGTATATTTAATCGCTTTTATTATTATGTCTAAGCTCTGATAAAAAAAAAACAAAATATAAATATTTTGTTCCTTAATCTTTTTATATTATTTTAATTGAAGTTTACTTAAAAAATTTTGTCATATGGATTAAAATTTGAAGTAATTCCATGCAACCATTATATAATAAAAAATCTATTTGCATAAATATCTGCATTTATTAAATTTGATAAATGAGGATTTCCCAGAAGTTTGCTTTTTTTATTCAATAACACATATTAAATCTTATAAAATATTTTTATACTTTGATTTTATTGTATAAATAATGTCTTTTTATATTAGAAAGTATTTAGTAGATATTAAACAAGTTTTTTGAGATTGAATTTTATTATTATTATGAACATAAAAATTAATTCTATGACAAAATTATATAATAATTTGAAAATAAACAAAAAATACAGAAGAAAATTTGATTTATTACTTAATTTTGAATAATAATAGCATAATTTGAGTGTGTTCTCATAAAATTTGCAAATAAGACTGCTATAAATGCTATTTAGGAGAATAAAATTAAATATTTTTATCAAATTTTTCATAAGATATGCTAAGTGTAAAAGAAACTATTTCTTATAAACAGAAATAATTTACAATAATCAGGGTTTTTTCGATTCCAGGCCCGTGACTTTTGTCATGGGCTTGGAATCGAAAAGGGCCCGACCGTCGGGCTCTGACGTGTCATATAACATGTCTGATAGTTTGCAGCCTGCCGCTAGAGCGCACTACCCAAACAAGCACCCAAAGCATTCATGCCAAAATAAACTATTTTATTTATAACATAGCGTGTAATATATCGAATTTTGAATTTATTGTACACTTTTCAAATAAATATTTAATGTTTTATATGACTTTTTTTTTAAACCAAAGGGATCCCTTGTTTAAGTAGGGCCCGGACCATAAACTTGTCACGGGCCCAAAATTTTCTCTCGGCGGCCCTGACAATAATTAATACTTTTGACTAAATATTTAAACTTCTAAGTGTTTAAGTCTGAGTTTCATCCAGTGCTGTCTGTAAGAGAAAAAGTTTATGAAATTTTTACAATATATATTTATAAAAATTTTATTTCTCAAATTTTATAGATACTTACATTATGTCTTTTTGAAGAATTATTGCGAGAACAGTAAAAATATTCAGCAGCTGAAATGCCTAATACAAGGGCAATGCCAATTAACAAAACATAAAATACACCTGATATTTCCCATATAGTCAAGGAATCATGATATAATTCCTAAGAAAAAAAAATAATAATAATAATAATAATAAAATTTCAAATTTATAGAAAATGTACCAGTATATTCATAATTAATAATTTTCATATTTATTTGATTAATATACAATTTAAATTTACACATATTTTAAAAAAATTTATTACAGGGGGTTCCCAACTTATGATAATCCCCATCAATGATTTGCGATAAAGATGACTATGCTAGCCTCCAATACTTGCTCAGTTAGCTGTTTTGTTTTATTTTAAGAATAGCAAAGAAATTCATATTAAAAAAGCATTTTTATAAAACCAGAGTTACAGAGTCAGAGTTGGGAGTCAGGGAGTTGGAGGATTTTGGGTGGAGTCAGAATTTTAAACTGCCGGGAGTTGGACCTTACAAATTTTAGGGAGTCAGAGTCAGGGTCAGATTTTTTTAAAAAGGTGGAGTCAGATTATTTGCCATCCAACTCTGCAACCCTGCATAAAATCTTATATGTATATTTCAGAAAAATAGAAAAATACAAGATCATATTAGTAATTCATTAAAGTAGTAAAAAAAATTAGACTAGTAATTTATGCAGCCAATGTAACTTAACAGAACAGTTAATTTTTGATTTCTCTATCTGTCTAATAAACTTCTAAGCACACTAAATTTTAGCATTCAATTTAAATATATTTGAAATTAAATCAAGCATTTTAGTGTGCTGCCATCTAATTTAAAATTATAACAGTGTAAAAAGCATTTCTTTTTTCATTTGGAAAAATCACTGTTGGTCACTGCATTTTTTTGTCATTTTGTAAGTTTAAGTGTTATTAAATGTTTTCATATTATTCACTGATTTTTTTTTAATCATTCCTGCTATAATAATAAAATAAAAAATGCATGCATAAAAATTTTTACTTAATTTAATTAATTAACAGCTATTTAGAAAATCTTGTGTGTTAAGACTTACAAAATAATGTTTTTTCCTCCTCCATCTGCACATAAATATGAGAAAAAATATTTCTCATGTGTTAAAATCAAAATCCAAGTCACAAGAAATCATAACAAGCACTTGCTGCTTCAAGTGCTTGTTGTGATTTCTTGTGTTATTAGAAGCAGCAGAACTCAGTTATTTATAGTTAAAATCCAAGTCTTCAAAATAACATTTGATATATCTTTTATAATTTTATTCAAGTTCTTTTAAGAAAATTATAATACAATAACACTTTCTATGTGTAATCTTTTGCGATAATGATATTTGTTGTCATTTTTAGCATATTTTCTTTAAAAAAAAAGAATTATGAGAAATTTTAATAGAATAGAAAGGTTTTACTATTCTATTTGTTTATATTTTCTCCTAATAAGATTTCAATCAATTATATAGAATTTTTTCCCAATTAATCAATTCTTTTATTGCAAATTTTCATAAATCTATATTGTTTATTATATTCAAACTTAATTATTTTATTAAAAACAAAACTCATTTTTGAAAAAATATATAATTACTGTATTACTATAAATTCTACTATTGCATTTAATTTTTTTAAAAATTAAAATATGAAAAAATTAATATAATTACCTCTAGAGAACGTGAAAACCTTTGAGCACATTCACTTGTTCTTATCCACCATTTATCATACAGTTGATTCAAGTGGCCACTCTCTTGGAAATTTCGAATAACTTCATCTATTTTCTTACTAAAATTAAAAAATAATAGCATAAGTTTTATTATTTTTTATGGCATTTAATTTATAAACTTCTGAAAAAGAAATGAAAATTTAAAAGGTAAATTTCAAACAATATAAAACAAGTCAAAAATCGTTTCAATAAATAATTTTTTGAGAATATAAAATTTAGGCAAATTTAATTAATCATTTTTCTTAAAGTATATTATTTTGTTATTTTTAATAGAATTTTATTAATAAAAATAATTTAATATAATGTATGTGGGGAAATAGATTTATGAATTTAATAAAATTTTATTAATGAATTATTGTATTATTTGTTAGAGCTGTTCTTTTTAAATCTTAAATGAAGACTAAAGCCAATAAATATTTTATAAAAAATTAAAAATAAAAAAACATTTGAAATTTTAGATACATTGTTTCTCTGGTTTTGAATATCCAAATTATAAATTTCTGCATAGTAATAAGAAATTTTATTTTTAAATTTATGAAAAATTCAAAAACTATACAAAAATTTTGAAAATTGCAATAGCAACAGCATTGCAAAATTCATATACCGGTAGTTATTTAATGTATTCATATAATATTTCAAGACACTTCAGTCTTCTAAAAAGCTCTATTCTAATAATTTGAAATTTGAATAAAACATAATCTAAACTAGCTTACACGACCTTAAAATAAAATTAAAAATGTAAGAGCGCTCTCAGGTTGGACTGCCCCTCTTCAGCTGCACAGAGAACAGAACATCTATAAAAACAAGTATAAATTGTAATTTAAACCCCAAGTATCAGGGTAACAATAAAAACAAACAGGTTGTGCACGTGGAGATAAAAGTAAGTAGTATTTAAATGTTCAAATATAAACTTTTATATCTGTTATTGCCTTATTTCTGCCCCCTTTTTGTCTAACATTTTATCTCGTGTGCAATCTGTTTGTTTTTACCATTATCCTGACTGTTGTTTTATATGGACAAATGAGAACGACGATATAGCTATCGAACGTAGGCCAAGTTATAGAGAAAGGAAAAAGCACGTGTTTACTGTAAAAGGCAAAACTTTATTGTAACAAAAAAGGTTTCTGTACATTAGGGGAGAAGGCAGCATGCTCCAGATGTGAAGGGAAAACAGTACAATAAAACTTAATTGACGTGTTTACTTGTTTACTTGTTACTTTTGGAATGTGGGATGTTCCAACACTGACACTTGGGGTTTAAATTACAATTTACACTTGTTTTTACAGATGTCCCATTCTCTGTTAACACTCACTTTCTCTGTGAGCTGAAGTCCAGCCCGAAAGTGCTCCTGCATCTTTAATTTTATTTTAAGATTCTATAAGCTAGTTTAGATTCTGTTCTATTTTAATTTGGACCTAGTTATCAATTTGGAAATTTGAATATAAGATATTACTAATTGATTCAGTTAATAGCATACTGAATATATTGTATTATGTAATGTATGTCCAGTATATCTGTATTCAAAGCAAAAGTAAATTTTAAACAAATCTCAAGAATGCATTATTATGTTTATAACTAGAGGAATACTTGTATAAAAAAAATATTATTTTCGACTTAAATTTAATTATGATGGAAATAAATTATAAACAAATATACCTATAAATATTTAGACATGAATTCTTGAGTTTATTTACAATTCTATTATCTAGAAAATTTAATTAGCTTTGCACCAGAAAATTACATAACAAAATACTATAATTTCAAAGAAAAAATATCATTAAAATAAATATTATAAGACAAAACACATCTCAATCAAAACTTTACAAAGCTTAAAAATCACCAAAAAGTAAAGCAATGAAATGCAAAGTACATTCATCTCCTGAAGTTATCATTCTGAAATTTGTTCATCTCCATCACAGATTAGTTGATACAGATGGGACACTTCGCTTATTCGAAGGTGCTGCCACTATTGGCAGTACCTGGCGTTACTCATTTCACTTTTGTTGTAGATAGTGGAAGGTCGGTTATTATTATTTCTATGAATCTTATGGCAGTTTTATTACTTGGAAGGTCGGTTATTATTATTTCTGCGAATCTTATGGCAGTTTTATTATAAAAAATTTTTATATTATTGTTCCTACGAATTTTATGGCAGTTTTATTACAAAAAACTTTTATAATTAAAAGATTCAATAGATTAAAACATCATTTTTATTAATAGTTGAGTTCATTTCAAGTACCCTCCATAGAGGTGCTTCGTTCGTTACTTGTATACAATAGAGTCTATGAGAGTGTCCCATCTGTCTCAACTAATCTGTGATCTCCATGAACAAATTTCCATCATTCATCTCCTGAAGTTATCATTGATCATTCTGAAATTTGTGATGTAAATCAAAACAGTTTTTCCTATAAATGCAATATTAAAATGAAGTAATTGGGTCCAGAGAAGAAATTTTAATCAAGAAACATAGATATAGTTTTTCTGTACTTATGAAAGATTTACAAAACATATGAAATCTGATAAATCAAATCACAATTAAAAGAAGAAAAAGCATTCTCTCTCTTGAACTATAGCCAAGATATCTGATAATTATTAATAGAAATTGCAATATACAAATCTTTAACTATGGCTAAGAAAATTAAGTGTTGAAATCTTGAGATAAACATACTTTTTCTCTCTCAGACTCTCCTAAAAGGAGCAAGCATCCTCTTTATTCCTTGTCTTATTGTTGCTGCTCATTGCTAATTTGAATCATGTCCTCTAAACTCTCAATGCAGTTTCAATGAGTAAGCATCTAAGTCAATTTTGAAATCATTATGATCTAATCTGAAGGATCAGATTCTTCAAACATGTTTTGATTTCAAATTTCAATAATATTGTCAAGTTTGAGCTCCTCATCATGGGAGTTCATAATCTCAAAAATATCTTCAGAATTAACTTCCAAACCAAGTTTATTGCCATAGTATTTGGGCTTATCCTTTTATCTAGGAATGGGATTGATATAAATAAGTTGGGATTGATAATATGGCAATAAACTTGGTTGGCAATAAATTTATCAAATCCCAATAATATGGGATTGATAAATTTATATCAATCCCATATTATAATTAATATGGGATTGATATAAATTTCCTGCTAATAGTACTTGATATAAATAAGTACTATTAGCAGGAAAGAGTTTTTTATTTTTGTGCACAAATAAAATATTTATTTATATATAATACAAATAAATATTATGTATAAATAAATAAATTGTTATTTTATTTATTTACATAAATAAAAAACTTTTTCCTGCTAATAGTGCATGTTATTTATATGATTTTATTAAGAAATAGGATTGACTTTTGGAATTGTCATTAATTTCTAAATATTTATAAAGAAGAAAGAGTGAATTTTTTCCAGATAACTTTCATTGTATTATCAACAACTTTTGTTCACCAGCCCCTATAATCTTTGTTGAATTGTCCTTTCTTCCTATAAAATTTTATGCAATTTTCCATTTTATTGAATATTAAACAGTAAAGTTTCTTAATGCCCATCATAAGCTGCACACATTTATGGTGAGATCTTCTTTTCTTGTTTTAGATTGCTTTCCTGCTGAAAGTTACTAAATGATAGAGCTATTTCTGCATTCATCATACCTGCCTTTACCCAAAGTAAGATCTGCCATGAAATAAAGAATAATACAATATAGAAATAAATTTGTGCACTTTGATTAATAATATATAGAATCTATGACAATGACATAAGTGTGTAATTAAATTATCCAATTATAATGTAAATTGGATATTACTGATTTACAGAAACCTAGAATATACTGGCTTAAAGCATTTCTGAATAAATTTTAAAAGTATATTATAATAAGATTCAAAAATAATTCTTATAAATTAATTTTAAATGAATATCTGGAGAAACATATACAGTACCTGAAATGACAATTTTAAAATATCCAGTTTGTTTTGTAAGAGTCCCACAACGTATGTAGACTGGTGTCTTGGGTTTTATCATTTGACAATCCCATTTCTGACACCAGTATGAGAATCCCACAGCAGATGACTAATATAAAAAGTGTGTATCAATAAATTTAGCATATTTTCGAATAGGGCTGCGAATAAGTGATGCAGGGATCCAGGATAGGAGAATTGATTCAGATACTTATTCATTTAAAATAACATATATTTATTTAAAAAAAAAAACAAGGAATAAAACACAACATTAACATATTTTGCTAGAGAGAGCTATCTGACTCAGAGATCATACTTGGGAGAGAAAGTAAATAAGAAATTACGTCATTATTCCATCATTCTTTTATATCTTCTTTTCTAATCCTCGTCGGATGACCATGACCGACGGGACGGAATATGGATTCACCTTTTCTGCTCTACATTTTTGCACTTTCTGTTTGGAAAGTGTTCTTTTCTCTGTCTCGATCGCCTCTCATCTATCCTTTCTTTTCTGAAAGGCAAGTGTATCTTTTGTTTATTTGATAAGAGACGATCATATTCTCTTATTGTTTAGCAGAAGGGGTGATTGTGTTTCATCATTATTTGAAATCGATCCTTCTGTTTCTTAGGCATCTCCAATTTTTGTTCAAAAATTAATTTTAATAATTATAAAATTCTATCAATTAAATTATATATAGGTAGGCCTCGATTAGTGTGAATAATGGGTTCTATAGCTAACGGCAAAAAAGCCCATCTTTCTGGTGTTTCACTCCTTCAAAGTCAAATGACTCTTCTTGGACAGCTCCTTGTCCGGTTTTACTAACCAAAAATTAACATTAATTTGTTAATTGATATCATAAAAAAGAGGACAGACCTTTGTTAGTAAGACTGATCTATGCTTACAATTCGCATTAATCAAATATTTGCTCACACTATGTGAAAAACGATATCATTTTTATAAGTCGCACTAATTGAAAATCACATTATTTGAACTCACACTAATCGAGGCCTACCTGTATATTAAATTATTTTATTATGGTTTGCTGGTCTCCATAGTTTATACTGTGTGTTATATACTAAGTTAAATTTAAAAACATATAATGTTATATTAAAACTTGAATTTTCAAAAATTAAATTGTACTGATTTCCTGCAGTCTACAATATGTCAGCATTTCTACTATTAAAGAAAATAGAAAATTTCCCAAAGTTCATTTCATTATTATGTTCTCAACATTTTATAATTGGTAAGAATCTAAACCCTGCAATTTATTTCATTATGAAAATATTATCTGATATATATTAATTGATTAGATAAAATTGAATCATATCAATAAATATCTTAGTTATTTAACCATCAAAAATTTTGAATCATTCTTATTGGATTTTATCAATTTTTCTCCAAAATAGAATTAATTTATCAAATATAAAATTATTACTTAATTAAAAGCTTATATCAGCATAAACAAAGAAAAAAATATAATTTAATAATTTTATTTAAATGAAGAAGGCTCTTTTATATTAACATAAATAAACAAAGAAAAAAATATAATTTAATAATTTTATTTAAATGAAGAAGGCTCTTTTATATTAAATAAATATATACAGTCAAACCTCTAAGTCGCCACCATCGGTTCGAAGGTCCTCTCTGGCGGTAAAGGAGGGTGGCGGTTTATGGAGGGTTAATGGTAACATGTGAGAAAACATGTATAGACTAGAATGACATTGTTTCATTTAATTAAAGGTGATCAGAAATAAATTGCTGAGTAGCAGAAGGATTTTTATTTTTATATTCACAAATTAAAATCTTTTCGTGAACATCTAATGTCGTTTTTGACATTTTTCCGAGTAAGAAACAGCAACGATACTCACAGCAGTTGATTTATAAAAAAATGGTTTAAACTGTTCTTCTTCTTCCGCAAAGTTGAGGTTATGGTTCTCCAGTCTTCTCCTATTTTAAACGGTTATTTTGTAAAAATCCGTTTAAAGTTTTGGAATAGCTCATTTTGAAAACAGGGATGTGAATAGTCACAGGTGCGAGATTACAGTCTAATAAATGTTAACAGATAAATTACTTAATTGCCATCTTCTCTAGTATTTCTATTTGTGTTGGTTGACCTTGCCATTCGATTGTTTTGGCGGTTTAAACAACTGATTTGTCTACTAATGAAATGGTTTTGCCTCCAGAAATGAGTGGCGGTTGGCGATTAGTGAGGTGGCGGTTTATAGAGGGAATTTCATGTTTTAACATATAGGAGGAGATTTGTTATTGGCTTTCATCAGGCAAATAACGAGGGTGGCGGTTTATAGAGGGGCGGCTTAAAGAGGTTTGACTGTACTTACATTCCAAAGCCAACTAATCAATAATCAGCGTAACTACAGCTATAATGAACAGTTTGCAGTTTATAAAACAGAAAACTGAAATTTTCTCATAATTAGTCTTTCAGTATACATTTCTTTGTCAAAATATTAGCAGGAACAGTTTTATCTTGTTTAGATACAAGGATGCAGAGTCTGAGGATAATGATTCTCTGATTTATCAGCCACATCCAAAAAATGGGAACAAAAACTTCTTTCTTGGATTTGAGATTCCCCAAGCATTCCCATGCACATTTTTACATCATAACTTTTTTTTTTTTTTTACAATAACTGAGCATTCATGCCTTGTATTAATATACTGCAAAACCTACAAGATACAAAATTCGAATTGTGTTTAAAACTTTTGACCAACATTGGTATTGGACATCCTCACATTCAGTTTTCAGTTACAGATGGCAAAGGATATATTTAACAAAATGCCAATATGATAAAGACCAAATTGCCTAGAAAGGTGGTTTAGTTTTACACAAATTTCTAAGTATAATTCTATTTCACAACTTAAATATTGTTTAACACAATTTCTTTATCCATATTCAATATAATTTCTATTGTAGATATTTATTGTATTATACAATGGAAATCTCTTGAAGATTGTTTTAATTTTCTTGTTGATGTTTTCAAAAGCTCATGGAAAAATTATAAAGATAGGGAATCATAAACAATTAACAATAAAAAAATAAATTTTGAGGTAGGATTATTAATTAAAATATTTGTAGTAGTCATCAAAGTGGATAAAAATAAAAATACTATGGCAAATAACGAGGGTGGCGGTTTATAGAGGGGCGGCTTAAAGAGGTTTGACTGTATTTTCTATTTTTTTCTTATCTTAATTAATGTTTTCTATTTTCATTTTCTAAAAGTTTCTTAAGATTATCAGATGATTCATAAAAATCTTTTACATCTAATTTTATATTACTATAATAATATAAACTTACGATAAAGTTGAATTTATCATTGAAGCAATTGCATAACTTTTTGTATCGAGAGTTCCAGGAACCATTAAAGTATTGCACGGTTCCCGATGATTGATATATTCATTTACAGTTGTTTCTACGAAAATTGCATATTTTCCATTCTTTTCACGTACTCTTTCCACTCCTTCCATAGATGAAGAAAATAAATTGTCAGGATTTTTCTGTAAACTTTCATAAATCCTCTTGTAAAGTGGAACTTGAGAATTCTTATAAAAAAATGTAAATAATTTATTTACTAATCTTCTAAATTTTTAAAATTTTTATGAAATAAATACAGTATAATAAAACAATATAGATTCAATGAAATTTGGAAAAATATACTCTAAAAGCAATCTAGCTAGGGGTTAATTTGACTTAGGATATCAGGTTTGCAAGAAATATTTTGTAAATGTAAAATACTGTATAAAGTTTTTATATACAGATATTCCTTTAGTCATGAACATCTGAATTAAAATTTTTGAAAATCATGCTAGCAAAATGGTCTAGCAGCAAATGTATTGGAAACAAATTGAGGATTTTAATATATTTGTACATTATTTTAGGGTAATGCAGCTTCCACTAAAAATTTTTGGTTTATAATCAAATATTTCAGACATGAATATAAGACATTACTAATTAGCTTAATCAATAAATATTAATAAATAAATATGTATTATACAATACATGTAATGTGTTCAGCAGTATCAACTTTTACTATTTCATCACCCTGAGAGAATTTGTTTTGATGTCCTTATTGCTCTTATTCACTTTAATAATAATACAAATATTTATGAATAGCAATTTAGGATATATAGAAATCCACTAAAGATCAATAAAAATATGTAGATGTATAAGCATAAAAGAATTAAATATATTATTTTTAAATTTTTAAAATTAAAAACAAATATGAGATCAATCATAAATCAGCAATCCTAAGGGGATACACGCAATCCAAATGATCCTTACCAGACATACTTCCCCTAGCGGTTTATTTTTTGAATTAACTGCCAAATTAATAATTAAATTTTTTTTTTTTTAAATTTATGCTATGGTGCCACCATCTGTTGGATTAATAATAATCAAAAAAAATAAACTGCTAGGGGAAGTTTGACAAATATGAGAGTTATGAAGCAAAAAATGCTAATTGTAATAAGTAATCAAATAATTTTTGCTAAAAAAGTTAACCTGGAAATACAATTTATAATAAATTATCATTAATAGTTCATTTATCTTCCTTTTAGCACTCCCAATTACCAGTGCCGGATTAAGCTAGTGCAGGGCCTGTAGCATGTGTTAAGAAAGGGGCCCTATATTAAAAACCAATAAAACAATGCAAATTTATTTGAATACACATTTTTAATTTGCATAGTAATTATCATTATCAAAAATAACAACACAGTCAACATTAAATATTAATTTTTCTACATTTAGCATGGACAAATCTGTTGATGATGTAGGATGTATCCATTTCAGGCAGAAATTTATGTTCAAAGTCACACTAAGTCACCTTCTTATGCTCTTTCTCTCTCAATTTCGTGATACCACATGAAGAAGCACTAAATATGGCATTAATCATAAGATCATTGGTTTAACGCTTGTATTAGATGACCAAAAAATTATGCAAATATTGGCGAGGGGCCCCTAAAAGCGCGGGGCCTGTAGCATATGCTACTTTTGCTACTATGCTTATCTGGCACTGCCAATTACTTGTTGTCCTGTGTGCTTCCATTCAATTTCATTATCCTTAAGTCCAACTTTAAGTTTTATATAAGAGCAGATTTCAAGCAAATTTATAAATAGAAGACTGCTTATACTTATTATGTTACACAATTCGAACAAAACAGCAATGACAATGAACCAAAACAGTTTCCTTGACAATGAACCAAACAACCATCAATGGTTGTTTGGTTCATTGTCAAGGAAACTGTATATTCTTTTTTAGAATGTATAAATTCAAATGAGCCTGATGATGGCTGTATAGCCGAAAACATTAGCGATAATTTGTTTAATAAAATGTTTTAAATGTGCTGCAATTTAGTGCTGTTTTGTTCGAATTGTGTAGCAGATTTCAAGATATAAATTTTCCTTCTGTGAGTGGGGAGACAGTTAGTGAGACATACAGTATCTCATCTACTTGTCCTAAGAGGCAACTAAAGAATGTCATCCTCCACTAGTGGACTACTATATTTTTCAGAGGATTCTCTCTCTCTTTTCTTGTACTTTCTTTTCTATGTACTTTTCATTTTTTCCTTCATTTTTCAAAGGGTTAATAAACGAATATACCATCCATTCCTTTTGAGGAAGAGTAGCAAAATACAAAATAATAGCATTTAAACAGAAAAAATTCATTATTATTATTTAATCTAAAAAGAGCAGAAATAGATGTAAATGAGGAATACATTTATGAGTCATGAAATTTTCAATTTATGAAAAAATCTTGAGAATAAGTTGTTTATTTAATTAGAGAAATATCTATATATATAACAGTACACACACACACCTACACCTACACACACACACACCTACACCCACACCCACACATCAGCGTTTGAGAATAAGTTGTTTATTTAATTAGAGAAATATCTATATATATAACAGTACACACACATACACCTACACACATACACCTACACCCACACCCACACCCACACACCGGCGTGTTATTGCTTCATGAGGCCCTGGGCAAATTTGAATTTGGGGGGCCTCATGTACAGAGTTGAATTTTTCTTCGAGGGAAATTCCATTCCTCCGGTACAGGGCTGCCAAGAGAAATTTTCGGGCCCATGACAAGTCTGTGGTCTGGGCCCTACTTAAAATAGCCATATAAAACATCACTTTGATTTAATAAAAAAGCCATATAAAACATTAAGCATTTATTTAAAAAATGCTAGCAATAAATTCAAAATTCCATACAATATACACACTATGTTATACATAAAAAAGTTTATTTTGGTATGACTGCTTTGGGTGCTCTGTCGGCAGTCTGCGAACTATCGGACATGTTACGTGACACTTCAGGCCCAACGGTCTTGTCCTTTTCAATGCAGGGTCCGTGACAAAAGTAATGGATTTCACCACCTCTTGGTCGCCCTGCTCCGGTATAATCTAACCATGTGTAATGTGATATAGGATTTTAAGATTGACAACTATAATGGCCCATTCTATGGGGATAGTTTCTATTTCGAAATAAAAACAATAAAATTCAATTATACATTTGCTCTGGTTATTGTTGATTAGTAGTAGATATCGTATACCGCATTTATTTCGGCGCTAAAATCCTTCATCCCGTATTCAGCCTCGTCAGCAGAATAGGGGGCGGAATGATATTCTAAGGTCCCAAAGAAAATAAATTATGAAATATGATCATTGCATAGGGCTGATTTGTACATGACAATGCGTCTGCCCTGCACTAGGGTGTTTATATTTTATATGTTGCCCTACGTCTGCATCACATCTGCAATCTAGGATCCCAGATATGGGATAGAAATTTAATTTCCGACTTTTTTACTACAAAAATGAGTTTATAGAATATTGATTTGGGAACTTAGGGCCCCCTGTTAATGGAGGCCCCAGGCAATTGCCCTTTTTGCCCATAGGATAACATGCCACTGCACACACATACCTACACACGGAACTTAGGGCCCCCTGTTAATGGAGGCCCCAGGCAATTGCCCTTTTTGCCCATAGGATAACATGCCACTGCACGCACACACACACACGCACACGCACACACACATATATATATATATATGACAATTTGAATTTATTTATATATAATACATTTAATAAATTTCAAGTCATTAATTTAAACTGCTCTTAAAATTTTTTGAGATCTTTTATATAAATTAATCATTCTTAAGTTTTAATAGTTTTCATAATTATTAAAGAAATCACCCTAAAAAATTCTTCTGTAGAACCACCTCTTACACATCCTAATTCTGGTATTCCTGAATTAACTGCATCCTGCAAAATTTAAATTATTTTTAAGATAGCAAAAATGATTTTAAAATTTTGTAATTTATTGCAAAAGAAATTAATATTTACATTATTTTATTTTTAATATTTTAAAATCATTATGCTTCCGATAAGATTCGTAATGAATCTTATCGGAAGCAATACATAATATATTTTCATAACGAAACAGTTAGTGTTGCATGATTAGAAAGACAGTATTAATAACAAATAATATCAGAATATGTAATTAAATTTATGTTTTCTCTTTTTCAGATTAAAATATCTGTATATATAATAAATTTTTATATTTTAAAATATTTATTTTGATTAAAAAGTTCACTAGTTCAATATGATCATAAACAAATTCAATACCAAGCATATATTAGCAATAACAAGAATAATATAACAAATTCTTAGATGCATAACATTATGTATAATTTTTGTACATGAGAACTCATTAAAACATTCTTGTTATTTTTAATATTTTAAAATCATTATGCTTCCGATAAGATTCGTAATGAATCTTATCAGAAGCAATACATAATATATTTTCATAATGAAACAGTTAGTGTTGCATGATTAGAAAGACAGTATTAATAACAAATAATATCAGAATATGTAATTAAATTTATGTTTTCTCTTTTTCAGATTAAAATATCTGTATATATAATAAATTTTTATATTTTAAAATATTTATTTTGATTAAAAAGTTCACTAGTTCAGTATGATCATAAACAAATTCAATACCAAGCATATATTAGCAATAACAAGAATAATATAACAAATTCTTAGATGCATAACATTATGTATAATTTTTGTACATGAGAACTCATTAAAACATTCTTGTTTTAGATCTTAATTGGATATTTGTGCTAGGTTTTGGATTTATTTTTATTTATTTTGATAAATATTATGAAGTCTGTGAGTGTGATATATTTTTGTGCTGTAGGCAAACCAAGCATTTGATTTATCAGGTGCTCTTACTCAAATAGTTCTCTAAGCATTTGCCTGAATGCCTAACATACTATGATGGCATGGAATGAAATTAAAAATTTAGCTAATAATAATAAATAATTCCCAAATTTAGCAGTTATTTAATTAATATTTCTGATTTGGTGTACTTCAATTTTTTGATTTTTTTAATTAGCATGTATAACTGTATTATCAACTAGATTCGAATTTTAGAACGAATTGCCTGAAGATAGCTATAAAGTCGAAAACATTAGCGTTTTTAATAAAATTATTTATCTCAGCTGCTATAAGTGCTATTTTATTCTCCTTTGATAAGTATTTGAGTCTAAGCAGTATTAAAGTCACAAAACGTATAACTGTATTATTTTATTTTGTATTACTATCAAGCAGATCTTTTTATATTAAATAAATAATGAATTAAGTAAAGCTTGAAATTTTAAATATTGCATTATAAAGCTCATCTAATTAATATAGTTATTTTTTTCTGAAAACATTAAGAAAAATAATAATACCTCTAATATACTTTGTATTCCTCTGGTTGAAATTGCAGCAGTGCTGGCACTGTTTTCTGCTCCTAACCTATGAGAAACTAATATTGTTGCAGCATTTGCTATGTAGAGTGAAATAATAGTCAATGTGAATGCCCACCAGATACAACTTAACACTCGAGATGATATAGATCTGAATAAATATAAGAATATTTGAAAAATTAATATAGAATCTTAATATTGTATAACAATAGTTTTTGTTTATTTATACATAATATTTATACAACATAAAACTGCTAAACACTTTAATTAAATATTTGTTTATTAATTGAAATAAAAATCAAGACCATTTAACATAAATATAAAATTTGTTTAAAATTATTATAAAATGCTAAATAAATGCAGTCTCATACAATGAATAAAATCTTACAATGTTTGATGAGAAAAATAAGAACGAATGATTAAATATTAAATGAAATATGATGAATATAATTATTATATTAATATTTATATTCATCATGAAGGGATTCCATATAAGACATAGCAAAATATAGTGCAAATAATAAACTGTGATATAATATAAATATATATAGGGGTCTGGAAAATTCGCCCCCTGCATTTCGCCTCCGACAATTCGCCCCCATTTCGCCCCGAGAACGTTTCGCCAATTAAAAAAATTAAAAGAACTTACCATTAGAACCCTATTAACCTATCCTACATACAAAAAATTGGTTCTATTAAGTAAAGCATCATACGATGACTTCCTTTTTTATATAAAGGAGTCCGAAGCGGAGCAACTCGGTAAAGATCCAACAGGAAAGGTGGAGACAAGGGTGAATAAAGTCATTAAGCATAAAAAGTTCCCTAGTGTCTGGAATGTTAAAAGACAGGAGGCTCCGACGTGCCCGAGAATTTTTGCTTATGTTAAAGTCCATAAAACGCCTGTGCAGTGCCAGCCAATTGTGGAAAAAAGACTAGCGCCTACGTATAAGTTTGAGAAAACGATTGCAGAATGGTGCAATGGATTGCTAGGTGAGACGGAATATTCGACGAAAATTACGTCGTCAGTGTTAAGTAAAGTTAAGAGTTTGGAGTCTGCAGAAGGGAGGATGTTAGCCACATATGATTTCGAGGCGCTCTACCTGTCTTTGCACTTAGAGCCGAATCCAATAACAGTAATGCAGGTAAGTTATCTGTTGTCCCCTTTTTGACACTTAGCGCCATTTATTGATATTTATTGTCATAAAATAAATTTGCCCCCTAGGGCCTACCGATCTTATTTATTGTCATAAAATAGAAATTCGGCCCCTAGGGCCCTAATATGATATTTATTGTCATAAAATAAAAATTCGGCCCCTAGGCCCTAAAAATTGGCCAGATTAAAATCTGTTGTCGCAGACATCCGAAAATTATACCTTTCTAACGATATCCTATTTATTGAAATTGGTACAGTGGTTCGTCCGAAAAAAACCCCTTTTTTTAGATATATATATATATATATATATGTATATTTTTTCTTTTTTCTTGATCGATCACATCTGAAATTGAAATCTGAGAAATAACTTCTGTATTTAGTTTTTTTCTTCTTTTTTCTTCCTCTTTCTCCATCCTCTTATCTTTTTGATTGATTCTGAAATATCAAATAAATCTTATCGGTTAGTTAGATCACTCAAGGGATCCTCTATTGAAAATTTTATATATATATATAAAAAAATTGCCATTCACTTCGGTAATAGTCTATCAAACTGTTTAATGCACGAATGAACAAGATGTTCCAAAAAATGTTCTATTAATAAAAACCGTCTTTTTTTGTCATTTAAATCAAGCTCAAATAAAAGACTTTTAAAAAATTCTTTTTTTGAAATGAATTCAGGTTTTAGGATGCAGAAATTGATTTAAACAAACTTTATCCATTTTAAACGAGAGGGAAAATAATATGGTGAGATTCGAATCCTGCATTAAATCAACAGGATTCGAAACATGCCAATTAAAGTTAGGAATAGAATCTTGGGATTCGAAACATGTCAATTAAAAATAGGAATCGAATCTTGGGAGGTCTCGGATTCGAAACATGTTAATTAAAGGTAGGAATCGAATCTTGGGAGGTTTTGGATTCGAAACATGCCATTCGATTCCTATTTTTAATTGACACGTTTCGAATCCAAAACCTCCAAATTCGATTCCTAACTTTAATTAACAATGTTTCGAATCCTGTTGATTTAATACAGTGTTCAAATCCCACCATATTATTATCCAATCAATGATAGGAATAGAATTTTGGGATTCAAAACATGTCAATTAAAAATAGGAATCGAATGGCATGTTTCGAATCCAAAACCTCTCAAGATTCGATTCCTATCTTTAATTAACATGTTTCGAATCCGAGACCTCCCAAGATTCAATTCCTATTTTTAATTGACATGTTTCGAATCCCAAGATTCTATTCCTATCATTGATTGGATAATAATATAGTGGGATTCGAACACTACATTAAATCAACAGGATTCGAAACATTGTCAATTAAAGTTAGGAATCGAATTTTGGAGGTTTTGGATTCGAAACATGTCAATTAAAAATAGGAATCGAATCTTGGGAGATTGGGAGGAAGTTTGAAGATATAAGAAACATATAACAAACACTTCTCAACCAAAAACCATACATGAAACCAGATCATTCAAATATGATCCTATACAGTATTTTCAACTTCTACATATACTTGAAGTTCTTACGATGATTTTTTTGTATTGTTATCATATTGAAAGCACTTTAGTTATGATCAATCAAAGTATGCTATATTTTTTATTATTTATATAATACTAAAGTTTAAAGTGAACACTTTAACCTGTTACTGAATCACGTTGAAAATTTAGAACACTCACAGAATTGTTAAAAGTATAAAATGGAAGATTTTAACGTTAAATTTGTGATGGGAATAAATCAGTATAATTTAACTTTCAGCAATTTTACTTAGTACTTTCGCGTGCATTTTAATTTTTACTTAAATAAACAAAATATAATATTTATTGAATTTATAAATTATAAGCAACAGGTCTTTCTAGATTATCTGAAATAATTGGCAAACCAGAAAAGGGGGAAAAATCTATAAGAAATATTCCAATTACTTCATAAAATTCATGACTATTTATATACTTCATTATTATTACTTATTTTTTCCTCATTAGGACAGTTTTACCTAATTCAACAATCGGAAAAAGTAATTGCTCGAAAATCCGGTAAATTTTTCGTAAAAAAAAAAAAATTATTTCACCTCGAAACACAATTAACGATTATAATAATCTCTGTTTCTTTCCTTTAATTACGGTTAAGAAAGACGTGGAATGCCTAAAGGTAATATTTATTTTTATTTTTTTATATATCGGATAGAAACAGATTTATAACAGTATCAAAACAAAAGACAAAAATCCTGTCAAAATCACCTGTAAGATTAAAAAAATATATATTTTTTTTAACTGCTTAAAATTTTAAAATACTCAAAAATCCCGACATTCTTTAAAAGTCAGTATAGCGACATATAATTAATGTTATCAGCTGATGTAAAGGCGAAAAATATTCCATGTGCCACATTTAATGTCCAGCAGGTGGTCTTTTAGGTGAATGGCCATAAATAACTTCGATAGACGGACGTTGAATGATCATGTTATGCATCATCTCTGATACAACGGGATAAAACCTGCTCTGTATCTTCCTAACCGTTAGACATTTTTCAAGCAGTTACGACATTATTTATGTCAAAATTAAAATATCAAAATACTTTTAGGTTACCTCATAACTTCGTTTTTTTTTCGTACGAATTTAAAAATTTGCTCTTGAGTGCAATTTAATTGGAAATCATTATTGCATTCATCGGTATGTTTCTATGCCTGACGTGACTGATTGATTGTTTATGTAAGTACTATTTTTTTACCTCTATCTTGTTTGCCTGATTGTTTATCTATCCTTCGATCTATTCCGTTTGTCTGAAGGATTCTGACCTATTTCCATCTTACCTTTAACATCTTTTCTCTTGGTGGCTTTTTTTTAATTTGAAAACAGTTTCGCTCGAGTTAATGGATAAAATAATGAGTATATTCTATCCTCTATCTCTTTGTCCCTTCATCTATTTATTCAGTCCTTTTTAAATTAATTAATTCTAAACCAGAAACCAAGCTTTTTAATCTTCTTTCCCCAGATACCTCGACTTTTATTTCTATTGTATCAGAGAAATTAATAAACATAATGGTCTTATGTTGAGAATAAAAATTATTATTTTTTTATCTTAATTATATCTACTATACCAAGGGGATAATGTAACACGCCAGAGGATCAATATTGAAATTATACCGATATTTTTTTTCTTTTTTTTTTCCTTTATGAATTCAGTTAAAAAATTCAATTATAACGTATCCTTAGGCATAAACCGCATTCGTACAAATGCTATTAAAAATTTTAACCTTTTTAAACGTTATTACTGATTAATAGCTTAGTAAAATAACCCATTAAACTTTTTTCTTTTACGTAAATTTAATAAGAAGGGCATAAAGATAAAAAAAAACCAACCAATTTTATTTTTAATATTATTTATAAAGTGAAAACATAAATAAATTTAATAATAATAATAAGTTTTAACGTCGTAAAGAAAAAAATTTTTTTTTTTTATTTCTTCAATATTTGATGGCATTTTTGTGGAGAAAAATTTAAAAACACTTCATTATAACCCCTGTTGTGTTTGCTTCACCGCCTGTCACCGGAGTTATGTGCCACTGCAACGTTCAAAAGAGGTAGCGAAGAGAATGGAAAAATGTTTTAATGTCGGTAAGAAAATGTAAAATTTTTCCCTATGACATATTTTTTTTTTATGGCGCACACAAAACTATTTTACAGGTGAAATTACTCAGGTAGCAAATGAAAGATAAACAACTTCAGGCCGCATGCAATTTCGTGTTTTTTATAGTAGGTTATAAACCCCCATGGGGTAATATGAACACTTACCCTCATCTGTTCCAGTTGAGCTCTCACAAATTCGGCTCGTGATGCGTGATCATTTCCAGCTACCGAGAAACTTCCAACGTACTAAACACAGAAAACACACAATTAATATTGTTTTTCATCACAATTAATTAAACTTAATACTAAGTTTATATACATATATAATGGATTTATACATTGATAAATATGGGTTGTATATCTTACAAAAATATTTGGGATAAATCAAACTAAATTATCTATTTTTATAACTTTCTAATGATATATATAAAATTTCGAAGGAATAATTGTGTCTTGTATACTCCACAAAAGTATTAAGAGCTTCATTGAATTTCTAAGAATGGCTGGGTGGTCCTGATGAAACTTAATGAGGAAAGTAGTAAACCTTATACCCTGTCAGATATAAATAGCTTGGGGTACTTCTTGTATGAAGTTGTGATCAAATTTCCCTTCCTGTCTTTAACATGTCGTCTTTATTTAAAAGAGCAAGATGTCAATGTTCTTTTTTCTTATCTTAGATCTACATAAATATTTGTATTTATTTTTATGTTGTTCGGAATTTATATATATATATATTAAATATCGAATTAAATAACGTATAAAAGATTTCGCAAATAAAATTATAAGCATGTAAAAATAAAAATAAAAAATAAATGCTCATAAAATTTACATGGTCAATAGATTGATTCGGGGAAAATATATAAAATTTGCTTTTTAAAATATTTAAATCTGATAAAGTTATTTTTAATGCCGAAATTTTAAAATTAGATATACATACTGATGCAAAAAAAAATGGTAAATAAAAACAGAACAGATTTCCGGCTGAAAATTGTTTCGGAAAAAAAAGGATATAAAAAAAAAAAGAAACAGTAAGCTTGAAATTTTGAAATACATTTCGTATTCCTTTTCTTTTAAAAAAATGCATTTCTTTATACTTATTTTCTAAACTGAAATGTTTATATTTCAGTTAAATTTTATTCAGTTTCACTTGAAAAAGATTACTGTTTTTTTTTTTTTTTCTTAATAAAAACATTTAAAATTGTAATTGATAATTTTATAATTTTTAAATAACTGACGGTTATCTTAGAAAACATATTGTTAAGAAATTGAATATTGTGGATTTTTTAATTGTTTACGTAACAATGACTTTTCAACTGTTATGTAAAAGTCATTGTTATATCGCGAAATTGACAAAAATAACGACTTTTAATTGTTATAACAATGATTTTTAATTGTTATATAAAAGTCATTGTTATATCGCGAAATTGACAGCTGTGTTTTAATTGTTACGTAACAATTAAAACACAGCTGTCAATTTCGCGATATTTTCAATAAAAGTCGTCAAATAATGAATATTTTTTGTTCTATTATTACGCAAGCTTTTAAATAATAATTCTAATATTATGTATATGCATTAAAATAACAGCATTAAATTGCAATTTGCTTGTTTAATTAGGAAATTGTGAATTCTTATAAATTTTAATGGGAGATTTAGAGATAAAAACGTACTGTCGATGCTTACTAATAGATGGCAGCACTTTTCGATCTTGTTAGTAACATTTGATTGCGTCGACATGACAAAATCCAGTCGACGAAAACACAAATCTAGTATGAAAAGGGGGAAAGAAAACAGACGACATCCCACTGAGCTGGCGTCAGTTTACAGAGATACAACATATCCAATCACTGACTACTTTAAAAAAAAGGAACAAAAAAAAAAAAATCGAGAACGAAATTCGAAACACTCATTTCATTCTTAAGCTCGTGCTGTATTTTTAAGTCTCGGTTGTTTACAGTAAGAATTTTCGGTAGGTCCAGTATTTTGTCGCCTCCGGGGTGGAGAAGAGTCTGAAGCAATCTGCACTCTGCGTCTTATTTCCCTTGGGAATACCGCAAGAAAACATCTATCCCTATATAACTAAGGATCGGTTGTCATGACAACGTTAAAGGGATTTGTGGCTATCGTCGCATATACCCGACAGATTGGTAAAGTGTCACTAGAGATGACGATGTAAAAATAAAAATAAAAATAAACGGTGAATAACAATTAGTAATCTGTCTTTAAAACAAGGAGAAAATTACACATGATAATCCAATTTTATCTTCCTCCAAATAGAATAAAAAACTCAAACAGGGGGTGGGGCGCGTGTAACCAGACATCACGTGACTTACAACAAGGTCTGGATTTCGTCATTTGACCCCTGACCCAAACTTAACCTTGTATGCTCGGCGGGCACGGAAAGACCTATTGAATGCCACCCGTTGACAGTAAGGTATTTATGTACTTGATTAATTACCCTAGCAGAAGTACTTCCGATACTTCACGTGGGGTTAAAGGTCAGATAGTTTAATTACTTTTTTCTTTAAACTTTATGTCAACACTTTACCTCCAGAGGTATCATCTCGTGAAAAAAACTAAGTGAAAATCAACTTTTGAGAATTATTCCAAACATGTGATTATATTTTATTGTTTTTCTTTTTTATTTTTCTTTCGATTGTCGTGTCGGGCATAAAAGAGAGACCAGTTAGTTGTCAAGGTCAAAACAAGTCGTAAGAACCCAATATACATGTCAAGTCATCATTAAATAAAACTTCTATTATAAATTCTCTTCAATTTTAAAATTTTAAATAATTAATTTTTCGAAAATTTCGGGATTGTTTTTCCAAATATAGATGGCAGCACAAATTAAAAAAAAAAAAAAATATTTTAAACACGTTCGACGTGACAAAATTTTATTATTGCATCACTGGTGAGAATAGAACTTGTATTATTTAACTTCTTGCTCACGACATCATTTATTATGCTTAACAGCTTAACTATTTTTTAATCTTTTACCAATTATTAATTTGTTTTATTCGATTATTAATCATAAAAATTAGTTCATGAAAGTAAAACAGACGTAAAAGATAAAAATCGCCATCTGTGAACAAAAACACGAACAATTTTTTACTTAATTTTTTTTTTTTAATTTTAAGATCAAATTTACTACTGATTATTAATAATTAAATTTTATATAATAAAAAAACATAATATTAATTTAAATTATTTATAAGAATTAAATAAGATATAATTTATTCCTTTTATTAATTATTGTATATAAATATAGATTTATATTGTAAATAAGTTCACTTCATTTGTATTTGTAGATAATTCCAAAAGAACTTAGGAGATTATACTGTAATTAAAAAAAAAACTGAAATGCATATTTAGAGTAGAGTGAATTAAAAATGCATTGTCGTCTTAACTGAAGATAATATACCGGTAATTTAAATTTCTGATTTTATTATTTATTTATATTCTTTTAAAAATTTTAAATACACATACATCATTATTATATTATTTAAATAAGGGAAATAATATTCTATTATTTTCCTTATTTAAATAATCTCTATTTCCACAATTTTTTACGTTTCAACTACACACTACTTTTATTTCTAAATTGCATTTTATCAAGCACTGTCATGCATATTAATATAATTTGTATTTTCACATTATTATTTTCTTTATGATTATCAAGCAAGTCTTATGATATACATAAGACTTGTATTGCATAAATATTGCTATATCTAAACCCAGTATTTTTATCATCATCATGTTTAATGTCATATTCATTAACATATAAAATATTTGTTTTTATGTTGCTTAATATATATATTTTAATTAAGATAAAAATATTTTCTAAGTACAGCAATACCTCACATAGTCTGGTTAACTGATTCCTTTTTCTTAGCGGACTAATTGAAACCAGACTATTCAAGGTACATGATCTATGGGAAAAATTATAATTGGTTCCAAGAAATTTTTGATCCGATTTATGTTTTTTTAAATTGTAAATTCTTACATTAATAATTATTTCTTTATGCATTAAACATTAAAATATTTTATACAGATTTATAATAGACAAAAGGGGGCAGAAATGGATCTGAGCCCTTAAAGATGAATAGATAAAGAGGATTCGCCTGGCAGGTGAATGCATTCACTTTCTCCAAGTCGGCCGCTCAGCACCATTCCAAACGCAGAGCGGCACTTTGGTAAAGGCATATTCCCACTTCAGCTGCGCCATGCGAGGGGATGAGTCGCAAATGTCAATATGCCCAGTATTCATTCCCATTCAATGATTCAATTAAGCATTTGTGATAAACAACTGACGACATTGCACTTGAGAGGCAGGCACTATAACAAATATTGTTAAGATAAATTTGGAAACACTGGAGCAGCTGCCTGCTCCAGTGTTTCTCAGTTCATCAAAATGTGCTATTCAAGTCATATATAGGTAGTAAGTAGCAAGCACACTTACATTTCATATTTATTCTAAAAATAAAGTAAATTAAAAATTTTTTTATTAACAATTACAATCCGGACTATAGTGAAGCCTGGACTATTTGAAACCGGACTATGCAAGGTATTGTTGTATACAATACTTATTTATAAAATTTGTATAATTTATGCAAATTTGCATAAATTATAGAGCAGCAATTCTCAACCATTTCATAAATATGTACCACTAAAACTAAAATTCAAAAATTTCAATACCAACAACAAAAATGCCTTGTATATAAATAGGAAATCAAGACTAGATATATCACCAGTTATCTCTTGTGTAGTACTGGCTGAGAACTGCTCTCAAGAATATTTCCTCATTATCATCTTAGTATCAATATTACAAATTAATTAACAATTTAAAAAGTAAATTTTTATTATACAGTAATTAAAATTTTGACTATTGAATTATTATAAAAGTTAATTTGTTAAAATTATAACTATAGAATTCAGAATATTTTGAAACTCCTATATTGTTAATTTTTAAGCATTTTAAATTTTTAAAATTGATACCTATGTGAAATCTTATGTATTCCAAAAGATAATCATCAAATTCCAAAGTTTTATTGACAAATTTAAAATGCTTAAAAATTAACAATATAGGAGTTTCAAAATATTCTGAATTCTATAGTTATAAAAGTTAATTTGTTAAAATTATAATAATTCAATAGTCAAAATTTTAATTACTGTATAATAAAAATTTACTTTTTAAATTGTTAATTAATTTGTAATATTGATACTAAGATGATAATGAGGAAATATTCTTGAGAGCAGTTCTCAGCCAGTACTACACAAGAGATAACTGGTGATATATCTAGTCTTGATTTCCTATTTATATACAAGGCATTTTTGTTGTTGGTATTGAAATTTTTGAATTTTAGTTTTAGTGGTACATATTTATGAAATGGTTGAGAATTGCTGCTCTAGAAAATATTTTCAAACATATTTTCAGTGAATTAGTGACTTCAGTAATTTAGTGCAGCAGTTTCCCAAACTTTGGCTCATGGCTTTCTTGACTTATTAGCTGCATTTTCCATTATAATACTTTTTGGAGATAAGCCCAGCCATGGTAGTACACCTCTGTATATTTTAACAAATATTAAAAATAAGTCATAGTATTATTAATCAAATCTAAACAAATATATCTGAGACAAAACAAAATAAAAGAAGAAATTATAATCTCAAAACAAATAATCAAAGAAAGTTATAAAGGATGAGATTCTGTGGTGCCCAAGATCCACAGCATAGTTTGTGAACCACTGATCTACTGAATATATATTCCAACATAAAAAATCTAATTTAATCACAATCAAATTTATTTACAAATAATTTAAAGTTTATTATTAATAAAATGAATAAATTATATAGTGTGTTCAGAAAATGTTCTGAGAAATCTCTACTGCAGAAACTAAGGAATAGCATCACATCACGAGACAACATGATTTGTTGAATGGTTGGACCTCCAGCCGTTCTACAAATCATGTTGTCTTATGATCTCCATAGATCATTACATCATTCTTTAGCTTATCCAGCAGAGACTTTTCAGAACCTGAACTCAACCCACAAAAACACTTACCATAAATACAAAAGGAAATTATCTTGTGTATACTATATTTAAAGTAATATACACAAGGTATATATAATTAAATATTATATAGTATTTTATAATTAATATGAAAAAATTGAATTTTTCCTTATTGAATATTGTATTATCATAAACCAATTTTTGAATCCAAGTTTTATCACACTATTCATATATCTATGAAATAAGGTATTTAAAAATAAATAATTTAATACATAGTATTTATGACTCCTTTCTTTTACAATTATTATAAATATGAAGGATGAGATGATTTTGTCATATTGTGAGATCTACTCTGAATCAAATTGAATCGTTGCAATTGTCAATTTTTTTAATTTCTTTAAATTTTATCAATTTGCCCACATGATCAGATTTATTGAAAGCATGCTCTTATATTCTTGCTAAAAACAATAATGATTTTATATGGTTTAGAAATAAAATTAGATATAATAAAATGTAATATTGCATTCTAGCTTGTTTAAATTAAAATAATTATCTGAAAATGTTTTGATGGAAAAAGTTTTAATGATTTTTAATAATGCTATTCATCACATATCTAATACATGTAAATCCAATTCTATTTAATTTTTTTTTAATTTGGAATTAAACAGAATTTCAAAAGTTCAGTTATTTCATAACTGCTGAAATATATTTTTATAAGCTTTTATAATTGATAAAAATGGCAATTATTCATTTTGAGAGATTAAGTATTATATATAAACCAAAAATCAAGTCATGATTATATAATTTTAAAAGTACATATATCAATAAATGCATAATAGAGAATATAGACAGCAATGTCAAACTTGTGGCCTGGAGGGAGCATAATATTCAGCATAACTAATAACTATTACAGTATATATTTTAGCATTATAATATAACATTTTATTTAATTAGCAATATAATAAATATTATAAACAATTCATCCCTTTATCTTAAAGATAATATTCAAAATTGAAGGATCAATAAAATTTTTCTTTTAGTTCATATTTTTCCTTTTTTATAATAACTTATTATATCAGACAAATCTACTGATAGTTTTTGAATAAATTTCAAAATGCTTTCTGGCCCGATTTTTTGCATTTTGGTATGCTTTAAGATTATTTTTTTAATGGCTGTTTCTTATTTTGTTTTCTCCCTCATCTTCTATTAAGTGCAGGACTGGATTTGTAAGTATTATGAATCTTAAGCTATAACATTTAAGAAGCCTTCTCAAATGTATTTTAATTTTCTTAATGAAGAGTAGTGGGTTGTAATGTGAGATCCTAAGTTATAGCTGGTCTAGCTTATACATAAATTTTGCCCTGACTAAATGAACAGCAGTTTATGATTCAGAACAATTGGACAAAGTATTCAAACCTGGTCTAAATATTTTCTTTTTTACACTATTATTTGCATAATTTTGTGTTCAAAATGAACTGTAAATACAATTTACTATTCATAGACCCAGTTTTGAATTACTTTCATAAGTTCTCAATATCATTGTTATTGCTAAACAAATTGAATAATTACATAAATCACAAATTTCAATATTTGAATTTTGTAATATATAACAAAGCAAAGTTCATCTCATTACTAAAATATAAAGATATAACAAAGCTAGAAAGAAAAATCTTCATCTTTATTTTGTAGCACTGTTATATATTATAATGGTAATTAATAAAAACTGCATTATTAAAAAAAAAATAAACTCTGATAGAATTAAAACTGTGAAAAATTATTTTCAAATTCTATGTTGTCTCATCTTAAAAAGTTCCTTTTATAAATTTATAATTTATTCAATCAATACATTTTAAATTTAATAATAAAAAAATTATAAATTATTTTTCACAAATTTCATTTTAATAATTAAAACTCAAATTACAAGATAAATAAATTCGAAAATAAAGTACAATTATTGAATTTGTCGCCATCTGTTGTTAGAAATTTAAATTATTTGCCGAAATATCCCAATTTTTTCGAAAGGAAAAAAAAATTTGCATAATTTAATATTAAAACGACATTATTTAATTACTGTCAAGCCTCTAGCATGTCTTTAATACTGAAACAATATTTTCGAAATGATATAAAACTAATTTTCTGAGATAAATTAAACATTAAGCCATTCAAATATCCCAAAACAACGATATAGGTTTAAGTGCAATTTTTCATTTTTTTTTTTTTTAATATTATAAAAATATTTTAATGAATATTTAATCAAAAAATTTACTCCTTTTATGTATAAAAATAATTTAAATTTCAATAAATTCGGTATTAAAAAAAAAAAACATAACACTGTATATCGATCACAATGAACTTCACGGGAAATTTAACACGTGAACAACAAGCAAAACAAAAATTAGCATCAGCAATGAATAAAAATCAAGCAAATAAATAAATGCATAAAGTCGGCTTAAGGCATTCCAAGTCCCTCTTTTTTTTTTATTAATCTTTGCATTCATATAATAACTAGAAGCATTATTAGCATTTTCCCACAGAGTTGATGATGTTGAACTACATCATTTACTAGTTAAAAATACAGATAGCGGCTTAAACATCTGTGATTAGAAAGAATTATTTTATCAATTGCGGGATTTCCCCTTCTCAATTGGACACGTGACTCTACTTACTTTACGACTTAATGTTGTTTTTTTTTGAACCTGTTGATGGTTGCTAAGGACAGTTTTTAAAGGTTCTTACTGGAGGAAAACTGATGACAAGTGTCATCTGAAACTTTGCGATTGTAACTGATAACACTTGTTACATTTCAAATAATTAATACTACAGCTTTTGATACTTAGAATTTTAAAAAATTGATTAATGTCTTTTAAAAACGCAAAAACGTCGTAACCGACTTAAATACGTCTTTCTTGCGGGTGTCAGTAGAAATAAGTTTAAATATTCGCGTAATTTCTTAAAATTTTAAATATATTTAAGATAAAAAAAACTATTGAAAACAAGTATTACAATAATATTTCTCAATAATTTTCGAATAATAATAATTTTAAGATAAAAAAAACTATTGAAAACAAGTATTACAATAATATTTCTCAATAATTTTTGAATAATAATAATAATCATAAAATCGTAAATATGGTTTCATGTAAATTATGCATCTGTGTAAATTTTTATACTGTACTAATTTTTAATGGTAAATTTTAGTGCCATCTGTTGGCAATTATATTAAAGATAATAATTTTGATATTAAAGTAAAATTATTTTGGCATAAAAATGAAAAAATTCTTTAAAAATGGGAATTGTTTGAAAAAACTAATCATCGTTTTTCTAAAACTACAAGAAAAAAGTTTTATTCAGACCGATTGTATTTCAGGAGGGAATCTTAAGGATACAAATCAAGTCCTAGAGCCCAGACAACCTATGGTATGATGCCTCTAGCGTATCCTTGAGGCTGCGACCACGTTCTTTGGGGTGGCTTTAAGGATAAAAGCCAATTTTCCGACGTATAAACTGAATGCAACATATAATAATCTACTCGAGCGTTCGGCAGTGACAGATTAATTACGACAACTTCACTCGTAACTTTAAACGAATTTTTTTCCAGTTTGTTTGTTTTTAAACGATCGCTTTTCAGTAAACGAGAAGAATTTTTCACTATTAAACTAATTATGAGTTCGGAAGGACTCGACTTTGCCAGATATGACGATGGCAATGTTCCAAAATTTGACTACGTAGACGAGTTAAAGAGAAAAATAAAAAAAAAGAAGTCATAGACGAATAACAATATAAAGTACTTTATAGAAAAACGACTTTTACTGATTTTTATTATCTTGTTGACATTCGTGTAATATCTTTTATCGATTAAATGAGCTTAAGTGTAATTGCAATCCACTTAATGTAATTAAACCACGAATGAATCAGCTCTATCGATGCTGAACATGCCAAGTATTCTTATGTACGTGTATCCATCGTGCAGAACATCTTGAACATCCATCTAAGCATCATCCACTGGACATAAATATACCAGAACAATAGGGCATTTATCTTAACATTCCGATGATATTTTACTCTGTAGTCGAGTGGTCAACAGATAAACCGCATACGTAGACCGACTTTAACACTAATTAAAACTAACAAGAAAATTATAAAACGTGATCGGCCGTTTAATAAACCATTCGAGTGTTTGTTATTTAGATTGCGCCAATGAAAGCAACGATAACAAACAGAGGAATTTCGATTGTATTGTCTTGCATGCTTAATCACGTGATCGATTACCTTCAAAGATTTGCAAAAACAAGAATTTACATTCTTTATTAATAGAGAGGAAAAAGAATTTAAACTGGGTATTTAATTAAAATTTCCTGAATAAAATCCGCCAGTTTGAGGTATACTACAACTTAGTCATGTTATCCTGTAATATAATTATGGAGAAGCGCTGAGAAGTGACTCATTATCTCGCATAGTTTATAACCACGAAATTCTGTTATATATAAAAAAAAAAGGTTCGTTATCTAAATTACTAAGTTAGACGGTTAAAAAAAAAGGGTAGAATTTTTTTTTTTTTATTAGAAGCTTATAAATGAGTCAAGAGGAGAGAGATGACTTGGATAACATAGAATCACCCTGGACATTCTTATATTTATCAACTACAGTTGGGTGAATTCCAGACCTTAAAGTATTGTGCAGCTAAGACAGTTTACAAAGCACAGTTAGAAGAACAGAAAATAAAAATTCCCATTTAGATATTTAGTAAATCTGAAGGTTATTTTGATTGTTAACTCTATCTCGTGTCCCAATTTTGGACTAGTTTTAATAAGATATACGACTTAAAAGCTTAATTCGCTTGTTTGTGCCTTTTAGTAATCATTTTTTTTTTTTAAGCATCACACGAACTATCGAACCGAACAAAATAAATAAGTAGCAGGGGGGAAATGCATACGATTCTCGACCTTGAGACAACTCGGACATTCCGAAAATATACGAGTAAAATGCATTAAAAATATCGGAGCTGATAAATTTCAATCTGCTATTCTTAATCTTAGTTTATTGCACTTTTAAAACACTCGACTCGATGTTCATTTTTTTACGTTTGTCCTATATTTTTTCCTCTTTCCTGATGTTATATTATTAGACTGTCGGTGTTTTTAAACAGTCTCCGACTCTAAATTTGACAGGCTTGCTATAATTATTCCTTATATATATATATATATAAATATATAAATTCGATCTTGGACATTTCCTCATAAAAAAGAATTCTTTCACTCAAAAAATAGTTTTGATTGATGCTGCCTATCTTTTATTGCTAAATAGGTGTGGACGAGCTGTAAAAACTGTGATTGTTATCCAACTTTATCGATATAATGACTATAAACTTCTCGTTACAACTGTTTAAGTGGTAAATTAGGTAGTACAGGTAATAACAACTGTAAAATTAACCGTTCTGAATCGTAATATAACTCGACTTTTAAACTAATTCATCTAGTTATGCATTAAAGTGTCTTCTTGGTTGGAAATGATTCATCAAAACTAATAAAAATTTGGTATTTTAACTGTGAGAGAGGCAAAAATATCTCTTGGTTTAGCCATTAGTCATTCATTAAGGATATGTTCTCGATAAACATCCATTGTTTAGATAGAGTAAATAAATATTTATTCACCAAAATAATACTTTAGTGAGTCCGCATTTAAAAGTAATGCCACGTATATTAAACGAGTAACTAGAGATTAGAATAAAAAACTGTTGCACTCATTAATTGAGTATTTATCTAATTAAGTTATTCGCAAAAGTAAATAATTACTACTAATCTTTTAATTAAATATTTTCTGCGAACTATGATCTTCGATAACAGGATAAACAGGTTGACATCGCTCTACTACATCTAAGAGTATAACAATTGCCACCTCCTACAGAGATAACTGAGACTGTTTCTATTTTTATACTTTTGTAGAGTGGGCCGTGCAAGAAAGCCAATTTTTCATTCTTTTTTTTTTTTTTTTTTTTTTTTTTAATGATTTTTAGTTTTGGGAAATGGCAAAAAAATATATTTTTTTTTTTTTTTTTTTTTTTTTTTTAAGGAGTATTTCTCGCAATTTACGACACAGAAAATAATGTGAGAGTCGGTTTGGTATCCAAATTGTTTCACGCGATATATAAACCTAGGGATAGTTTGCAAAAAGTTCTTCCAGTTTGCATAGTCTCTGCGTAATGCAATGAAATTAATAAGAAAAATAAGTCTTTCGTGTTACAGGGATATCTTCATTTATTACACCGAAATGGAGTTTTCTTAGAGTTAACAAAAGAAAGTTTTTGAAGCAGTTTAATCTATATCAAAACCCAAACAAAAATCTAGAAACATGAAGCCAGATATTAAAGCCCTTGACGTCCAAAGTGCTTTCAACGTAAATAGATTCAAAACTCGACAAAGTAGGAAGTGACGCCTTAATTTCCGGTTAGTGACGTCACCACTGCATCAAATGACAGCTGATTTAAAGCAAGATGGACAATGGAATCCATCAAGAGAGGCCTTGCGGAAATTTAGGACCAGTTCATCCGAGATAACTGGGGGAGGGAAAGCTCCGAAATTCGATTTAACCTGAAAACCGGATAAGAGAAGCTTAATTATGATAACGAAGGGACGTCACCGCCGAGTTTCTTTTTTAAATTTGGCCATTTATTTATGTAACAGGTGCCGTTTGTCGCCTCGTAGCGACAGAGAAAAATCGAAACGTGCTGATTTTCTAGCAAAAATTTAACGTGCCTCTTAAATTAATTTTGCTATTTAAAAGTTTAGCAAACGAAAAAATAAAATATTTATATCTCCAGAAATTATTTTATGCTAGAATTGATTTAATGGCAAAACTTTTATAGCGCAAAATCTTGCATATTGTGGCTCAAAACTGTAGACATGCTTAACTTGGAAGAGATACTTTAAGAAATGATATGCGAAACATTCTTCGATGAATCAGTAAACAGTACACCTTGTTCCCAACTACTACAGTACATTATACCTGTTGCTATTTCATCTGACAATGAGATCAAATACCTCAGGACAAAAGATCAGACGGACATGGCAATGATGTGTAACGCCTGTGTCTCGTTATAGGATGGTAACAAAAGTCTGGTCACGAAGTTAGATTTCTCTGTTCGACGAAGGGAGGGCTGTAATTCCTAAGAAGGATGACTCCAGTTTAGTGTGGGTGAACTGGAACATGGATACCTGGCTAAGAATTACATAACAATACGTTCGAATGACGTCTATTGTTACGTTTTTTTTATATTAAATTAATAAGAAAAGAATTGCTTAATTTAATGTATACCACACTTTATCTAGGTATTTTCTTTTTTTTTTTTTTTACGGTTGGAAAATAAATGACGGTAAACCTATTACACCGTTAAGTTTTATGAACTTGTTAAGGGAAAGCAAAACAAGCTTATGATAATGTTTATCTGAGTTTACTCACTTTGGGACGGTTTATTGCTGTTTTGTGATTAGAACTACACGTTCTGACCCCGAGACGAATTATTCTTAAAAATTTATTTTTTTAATTTTGACCAAAAAGGGAATAAAACGGGATGAAGAAAAATCTAGAAGATGAGCAATACGTGGGTGTCTTTTAGAGAAAATATATGGTGATGAGGACACGGAATGTAGACCATGACGTCACTGTAATCACGCGAATCACGCAATTTATTCGTGAAGGATGTCATGACCATTTGGCCTACAAGAGGAAACAGGTCTTCGCCTGTTACAGTAGGCTACGTACTTTTGAAGGACGAATTTCGAAGCGGCAAAAAGTAAGACTCAAATCTGGTTATACTAAACTGGGTTTACCGAAATAACCTCTACTATCTGATGTTATTATAGTGATATCGTGGTAGAAGTTAAAAAGAATAAATGGACGCTAATGGGTCAGTCACCTTTATCTGACTGCGAGACCAGATGGGCCACACCAGTTCAGTCAACTGCTTTCCTTGGCCTGTTCTCGTGAATAAACGGTCAAGTCGAGAAATTTTTATTTTAGAATTCCTGATTGTTTAACGACCTTTAAAAAAAAAAGAAAAAATAAAAATAAAATTCGTAGTTGTAACTCGAACATCTTACGCATTAAAAATTCTTGAATATATAACGTAATTAATATCGACTATGCAAGAACGAATTCTGCAAGAATGCGCTTCAAACCTGAAACACCTTTTTAAGAAAGGAAAAAAAAAAAATATCGGCTCATTTCTGTGTTAAGAATACGAAGTAAGGTGAGAGTTTGCAGCTTCATTTAGTTATAAATAAAGCAAAAATTAAGAAAAAAAAAAATAACGCGAATTTCAGGAAACAACTTAATTTTTAACGAGTACAATTCCGCAATTTTAATTAAATTAGGTCAAAACTTTGATTAGATCTGAAAGTACAATTTATAAATAAATTTAAGTATTATTAGATTTCATACTCTCAAATTATGAAATAGTAAAAAAAAAAAAAATTATAATAAAATTTAACGTAAAAACCGCGAAATTTGTTCGTTTCATTCATTGATAAGAAACAAAATTAATTGCATTCAGTTATTTGTCATTAAGCGAAACAGATTAATTTTAAGAAGACAATCGATTAATTTTAACGGTAATGAAATGGAAGCAAATTAATTTTCATTTCGATTAAATGAAATTGATTCTAATCGTGATTAAACTAGAAACCGATTAATTTTTAAGATAGCGAGAGTCTGTTTTCAACTCACCGAACATTTTCTGACGGACGATTCGGTCACGCTGAAAGTTTTTTTGGCTTGATGTTTTCCGATTTGGACAATTCGGCTAAAACAAGACCCATCTGGCAAATCGTCGCGTGAAGTTATGTCGCTGCCTCCGCTACACCTAGCGATCTTTCTATTCTGGACGGGATCAGCTGAGACCGTCTTGACGTGAAGTGCCGACGATTGTATCGTCTTGTTAGCATTGAATTGATCACTGCCGTCCGATTCCGAACTTTCTCGAACAAGTTGATCATCCGGTGTCGATTTTTTACTTTTCCATCGGCGCATTTTACTAGTTTCCAAAGTTAAACATGATCAACAACTCCGGTAACAACACACACCCAACCTAAGCACTAGGGAATCATGTTGTCCCGTACGAGAATTAGATAACAGCGCCTCCTCTTGTTTAAAAATGGCAAACAAAAGTTTTAAAACCGAAAACTATTCGACAAAAAAACTATATTACGCTATTATAAATCATTTTTGATCAATAAAATTTGACATTTAAGTTTTAATATCGAACAGGCATCACATACAAAGCAATAAAGCTTTATTCTTATTATATTCGATAAAATTTGAACAATTTAATAATTTTAATTCATAATAATATAGTTGGAAAACATAAATTTTTAAAATGAAAAAATATTAAAATTAAGCGATATTTATCAAAATTATTTATATAATTCTCACAGAAAATTAAAAAAAATAAATAAAATAATTCAATTTTGAATTAAACCAATCATTATTTGATATTTTATCATTATATACATTAATTAATTAATTATTATATATTAATAGCAAATTCGAGAAAATTTAATTTTTAAAAATATACATTTTCAGCTGTTTCCTGTTATAATAATAATTAAATTTGTATGAAAATTAAATACAGATGACGAAATTTTTACGCTCGTTTTATAATTACACCAATTATATTTTAAGTCGTTAAAATTTAATTTGACGACAGATGGCGGGTCGCAATTAATCAAAATTAAATGCTGTAATTTTAATAGTATTTTAAATTATGTTTTAAAATATTATAACTTTTTTTTATTTTCTCACATGTTTAAATAAATTAAGAAACGTAATTTATTCGATACGAAATTGTCGCATTGTAAAAGTGCTATTGTCTTTTTCGCTTCTGTCCAACTTAAATCGCGTGAAACGGGCCATACACCAATCTTAGTAACTATAATAAGAGAAAGTTGTTTGCTTCGTTGAACTAATATAAAGAGGAATTTGATATCTGTCTTCTCAGAAAAGATTTCTTGTTTTTTTTCCTATATTTCTTTATCATGAATGGAGAAAAGAAAATAAAAAAAAACTCAACAACCTCTTTCAAGTACCTTTAAGAAGTTTGGAGTCTTTCTTTTTCTTGTAAGTTAACCTGTATTTGACTACATGCTTTGGAATGAATAGATTTTTTAATTTGTAACTGTGGCATTTGTGTTATAACTATTGTATAACAGTTATTGTAACTATAGCATTTGTTGTATAGAATATAAACTATTACTGCTTATGCATTCAGAATGCAGAATATATTGCTATTATTCCTAAAATAGTCGATGAAGATCATGTTGATGTGGACAGAAAAGTAACAACTGTATTGTACTTTAAAAAAATTAATAATTCTAGAAACAGATTAATTTTTTTGAACAAATCTATAACTTTTTGCATTACAGTGGGGTCTGAGACTTAATCAGCAAGAAGATTGTCTGGGGATTTTGCTAGAAACAAGAAAATAATTCTAGAAACAGATTAATTTTTTTGAACAAATCTATAACTTTTTGCATTACAGTGGAGTCTGAGACTTAATCAGCAAGAAGATTGTCTGGGGATCTTGCTAGAAACAAGAATATCTTAATTTTTCTTGTAATGCAAAAAGTTATAGATTTGTTCCAGAATAAAATTTTTAATATAAAATAAAAATATCAAATTCAAATTAATAAATTATATCGCTGGAAAAATAAATTTGTTTAAAAAGAATTTTAGATCATATCGAAAAATGGAGATTTCAAAGATTGCTTATAATAACTAGATTCTGTTTTATTTAAATTTGGCAATAAATTAAAAGTTCTACTATAGTGAAAGAGATAAAGCATTTATTCAATGCTTTAACCCTTTGAAGAGCGAAGGAACGAATGAGAAGAGTATAGAAAAGTATGAGGAAACAGAGAAAAGATCGTGTCAGATGAAGTGTGCCAGGTCACTAGCAGAAGAGAGAGGTCACCCTTTAGTCGCCTCTTACGACATGCGGGTTAGACAGGGACGAATTCGGCCCCATTCACAGGAAAACTAAAACTTCTACTATCAGAGTTCATTTTTTGCAGGATGATTTCTCTTCCTTTCTGATTTTCATTCCACTTTCCATTTTTGTTAGATGCTAAGTAGTAGAACTATTTAAGTGTATAAAACAACTTGTCCACCCCTGATGAGACCGACTTCAGGTGAAGGGTGAGGTTCATCGAGCCCGGAACCATTCTGAAAAAATTGGAGATGTGTTCCCGGAAATTGTTTAACATTTAATCACACAGCATCCGGTTTGCAGGATGGCTTCATGGTAAAACTTTATTTATCAGCTGAGGAATCCGAGTTCAATTCCGGGTGCTAACCAATCTAAATTTCCAAGAGCCATCTGGCCACAGACCTGTTGAACATAGGCATCAATCTTTTGGATGATCCATCGGTATATATATGCTTTATCTAAAGTCACTTTCCAATCGCTTTTATATATTCTTTGTGCAATTCGGCAGTATAATCAACCAATCTACCAAATTGATAAGAGAAAAAAATTTTTGTTCAAGTAGGATATCATACCTTTATTTCAAAAATTGTATATTTATTTTATATAAGATATCCATTTCGGATTAATTCACTAAATATCTTAATTATAGTAAAAGATTTGAGTTTTATTGAATGAAAACTTAAAACTGTTTACCTAAATTATGAAATAATTAAATATCATAAATGTATTTGTCTAAAAGATACTTTGGGATATTAAAATAATAATAACGTTTCCGCTCAAATATGTTACTAAACTGTCCAAGCAATTTTTTTTGCATTTTTATGCCCCTTTCAAATCAGGGAAATTACTAAGAGTGGGGTCAGTTCCAACCAACGAGCTGCACCCACACCCGTGGAGAGGGCAGTATAGTGAAAGACTGGGATCGCTGGCCCGGGCTCAGAACCCCGAAAAAACTTTTCAGGAGATGCCGGACTCGGGACGCAAATCCAGGTCCTCCTGTGTGGCAGACCAATGCGTTACCACTCCGCCATTCCGCTACCTAAGTGCTAATGTATCTGTGGAACGACCAGACAGCCTCGTGATTAAACTTCATTTATTATCTGGAACATCCAGGTTCAAATTTGAATTTCACACTTCTAGATTTTTTAGGTTAGGTTAAACTAGTTAAGACTCAAGATCGCACATGGAATATACTGTATTTGGTAGCGGCTACTTTTAAAAAATTCACCAGGTCAGCATTCATGTTGAGGTTAACTGGAAGGTGAAAAATGGGTTTAACAGGCCAAGCCCGGACTCCACCTAAAAAACTGCAGGTATAGGACCCGGAATTGAACCTGAATCCTCCAAGTAATAAGTCACTACTTTACCACGAGACCATTCGGCCAGATTTTTAAAGAGATCCAGGATTACCCATTAAATCCCATTATTTAACGACGAATCTTACTACGAGTGTTGGTGGCCAGTGTGAGCATTGCAATGCCCTCTGCTTAGTATGCAATTAGATGGAAACCGCATAACACAAGAATGCAGAAGAATACAGCGGCTACTTTTAAAAATTCACCAGGTCAGCATTCATGTTGAGGTTAACTGGAAGGTGAAAAATGGGTTTAACAGGCCAAGCCCGGACTCCACCTAAAAAACTGCAGGTATAGGACCCGGAATTGAACCTGAATCCTCCAAGTAATAAGTCACTACTTTACCACGAGACCATTCGGCCAGATTTTTAAAGAGATCCATGATTACCCATTAAATCCCATTATTTAACGACGAATCTTACTGCGAGTGTTGGTGGCCAGTGTGAGCATTGCAATGCCCCCTGCTTAGTATGCAATTAGATGGAAACCGCATAACACAAGAATACAGAAGAAAATATCTTTGAAAAACAAACCAATTTAAAGTTACTATAATTAAACATAGGGTATTTAGCCTGCTTTTCAACTGGACTTTTTTATTAGCAGATGACGCCACTTTCATTTATAGAGTATACGTAGCATATAGAAACAAACATTGCTACAGGCTGCTCATTCTGCGGAGGAGCCAACCGGATTTGAAAAAAGGGAATCGATGAAATGGGACCGAACGACATGAATAAATTTCCCAATGGATGAGACCTAGAATCGAACTCGGACCTTCCAGGATGGATCCAACTGAACGTTGTTGTCAGCAGGATTAGCAACATGGAAATATTTTGATTTTCCAATGAAAGAACTCGGGATAGAATCAGGTTTCCATCTTTGAAAAATTTATATAGAATTTGGACCCAGTCACCGAATCTAATCCTTCAGCTTTTCGGTTAACACCATCACAGACTCTGATCTGTCAGTAATAGGCTGTGAAGTAATTGCCATAAAAATATCCCTAATCAGATTTAGGCTAAATTAAAAGTAATTCAATTTAACCATTGATCTTGACCCAGTCACCGAATCTAATCCTTCAGCTTTTCGGTTAACACCATCACAGACTCTGATCAGTCAGTAATAGGCTGTGAAGTAATTCCCATAAAAATATCCCAAATCTGATTTGGGCTAAATTAAAAGTAATTCAATTTAACCATTGATCTCCCTAAGCCAGCCGGATTCTTCGCTTAAATATATTTCGGCTTTGCATCTAAGAGAACCCAAGTTCGATTTTGAAGTCCTATCTCTGAAAATTTATTCATTGGCACTGGATCCGACCTCGATTCCTGTCCTCCACAATCCGATAAACAACTCTGCAAAATTGGGCAGCCTGTGGAAGGAGCAAGGAAGTTGGGAAGGAGTTCTTTTGCCTCGTCACTTAATACTCTACGTGAGTGGAAAACGGCGTCATCTATTGACTAATAAACATTGATCCCATCTTGTACAATTAGGTCGACTCCTCAACAGGTGTGATCAGCATGTGGCAGAATTTTTGGGTAACATAAATCACCACTTTCCATTCAGGAAGAGTATTAAATGGGGAGACAAAACAAGCCCTTTCTAGACTACCTACTCCTTCGGTTAGGTTGGCACTGGATCCGACCTCGATTCCTGTCCTCCACAATCCGATAAACAACTCTGCAAAGTTGGGCATCCTGTGGAAGGAGTTCTTTTGCCTCGTCACTTAGTACTCTACGTGAGTGGAAAACGGCGTCATCTATTGACTAAAAAACGTTGATCCCATCTTGTACAATTAGGTCGACTCCTCTACAGGTGTGATCAGCATGTGGCAGATTTTTTGGGTAACAGATGTCACCACTTTCCATTCAGGAAGAGTATTAAATGGGGAGACAAAACAAGCCCTTCCTAGACTACCTACTCACGACATTGCACTTGAGAGGCAGGCACTATAACAAACGTTGTTCAGATAAATTTGGCAACCTGGAGCAGCTGCCTGCTTGTCTCAGCTCATTATAGTGGCTATTCAAGTCATATATGGGTAGAAAGTAGCAAGCACACTTACATTTCATATTTATTCTAAAAAAATAAAGTAAATCAAAATTTTTTTATTAACAATTACAATCCGGACTATAGTGAAACCCGGACTATGCGAAGTATTGCTGTATTCTATATAATAGTATTTTGATAGACGAAAGTTTTAAAATTTTTATTCATCTCTCATCAAAGGTTTTTAAATTATTTTGGCCCTCATCTGAGATGAGGCCAAAAAAAAAAAATTAAAACCTTCGATGAAAAAATTTAAAAATTCTCTTTTTATTTAATGCTTGTAGTTTGTATAGGTAATGTATCGAATTTTGACTTTATTGTATATTTTTTAAATAAATGTTTGTTTTATATGACTTTTACATTAAACTAAAGTGATGTACTTCTTTTAAGTGGGGTCCGGACTACAAACTTGTCACGGACCCGAAAATTTCTCTCGGCGGCCCTGCAAAACAATCATTGTATGTGATGTCAGTGTGATGTAACAATAAGTGCCAATTGATGTCACATTGCAATGATATCATTGCAATGTCCCTGAAAACTTTCATACCATAATGACCCCTCAGGACTAAACTTGGTCTAGAAATTTCCTGAGGGGTGGGACCCGAGACTCGAACCCGGGTCCTCCAGAGCGGAAAGCCGAAGCGTTTCCACTCGGCCAATCCGACCGACTCAGTTTATTGTTTATCAGGTTTCATACTTGTTTATTGTATATATTGGTTAACCAAATTTTGTAATTCTGTGCAACAATGTCACTCTATTTTGTCAACACATGGCGCCATTTCACACATTGTTGATTTTTACGTGTGGGTTCTGAAATTTGCAAAGGGCAACCAGAATATCTAAGAAAGCGCTGGATGGACACGGATCGCTTGCATAAATTTTCTCAGTGGAACAAGGTACAGAATATTGTTAGGTTAGGTTAATTAGATTACGCCGCCATATCCTCTTGGGATATACTGTATCTGGCAGCGGCCACTTATAGAGCGTATCCTCATGGGATATACTGTATCTGGCGGCGGCCACTTGTAGAGCCAACACAGGCTGGCCAACACCCATGATGGGGTTCAACCGGATGGTTGAAGGATGGGGTTCAACGGGCCGGGCCTGGACCCTCTCATGATAATACTGATGGAGGTGTGTGACCCGGATTTTGACTCCGAATCCTCCAGGGTGGTAAGCCAAAGCTTTACCACGCGGCCATCCAGCCGCTCCAGGGTGGTAAGCCAAAGCTTTACCACGCGGCCATCCGGCCGACATGGGGTCCGAGCCCGGCAGTCGTCCCCATCCTTTACAATCCAGCTGACCCCTCCGCAGGGGTGGGCAGCCTGATTGTTTCATCCCGCCGCTTAAGTTAGTATTCTTCCAGAATGGAAAGTGACGCCATCTGTTGACAAAAAACTCATTTGGATACATCAATATCCTCACCATTTAGTAATTTTTCAATGGATGGTTCTCCAGCAGTTTTTCCACCAGCCTCAGCATCTTCTTTACTTTCTTCGGTCTCTGACATGACAACAGCTACGTTCATATATTGATATTTTAATCAGTTTTATATATTTTTGCTATTTGAAAATCTAACTATCGTGCAGTGAAACTTTGCTATTGTTTGTTCTATCAAAAAACTAACAAGGAAGAGTTTTCTGTCTTCCGTGTTTAATTAGCTGCTACTGTTAAACACGAAAATGAAAAACTCAAATTTTCTGTGTCTAAAATTTATAACATTGAACCCGGATTCTCCAGGGTGGTAAGCCAAAGCTTTACCACGCGGCCATCCTGCCGACTAAATGTCTTTTAGATTTTAAAGTAAATTATGATATAGTCTGTTTTTTGGTTGTTGAATGCAATCTCTCAATATAACTCAAAACTCAAAGAATTTTCGGACATATGAACTTTTTTCTTGTTTTGATGTATTGAAATTAATCTCGAAATTTACACGAGGAGAAGCCAAAATGTTAAATTATTCTATGAAATATTTTGCCATTGCTTCTGCAAGAGCTTTTTTAAGAGCACATGACAAAATGTTCATTTTTTTATTGGTACAAATATGACTAGTATAACCAGTAAACGATGCGATCTTCTTACCTCATCATATGCCCATGTGCTAGGAATTCGTAATTTGGTCCTCCAATCTCTTCCTTCTCTAGAAATCTATCTCCTAAGGCCATACGTTTCTCACACCTGTGGAAGAGTTGTTTAAGTCCATCTTTGTAGAAGTCGGCAAATTTGGAGGCAAGCCACTTCCCACAGAAGAAATAATCTCATCATCACCGAAGAAACCTTCCTCGTAAATGTTTTTTCATATTTCAAAGTAGCAAGATGTCTGAATCTGCTAAATCGGGAGAATACGGGGATGGGCAAGTTCATAGCCATATTTGTGCGGAAATGTGATTATTTCTGCTGTTCGGTGTACAGATGCATTGTCCACTAGCAGCAACACACTTTTTGACAGTAAACCATGTTCTTTTTTTCTTTATATGGTCTCATAATGTTTTTATTAGCAAGTCCCCGCAATATGCCCCTGTTATTTTCGACCCTTTTTCTTTAGATATCTATATTTTGGGACAGCAAAGTTGTCATACTGAATAACCTTCTCCTGAGTCATCCTGTTGGTTAGTAAAACACATTTGAATTTCCGTTTCCATCATTTCACAGTCTCAGATGATGGACATTCCCAAATTGAATTTTTCTATTAGCTTAATATGAAAACTTAAATAAGAAATTTCGTGAAAATCGTCGGATGGGAAATGCGCGAAAACATGTCGACAGGCACGATTGACTATTAATACGAAAAAGTAGATGTATTTAATTTTAATAAAAGAATTACAAAAATGATTAGATAAATATTATTATAAATTTAATATAAAAATAAATCAGATGTGGCAATAATATTATTTAATTTTTCAAATAATATTCATTTAATATTAATTTGGAGAGAAAATCGAATGTGGCTATGATCACTAACAATATTTGAATCATCTGAATGTAGAAACCCGAAATTGAAGCGTTGAGCTTGAATCTCACAGGTAAATTTTTCAAAGTTTAAACCCGGATTCTAAGTGAAAAACCACGTGTTTCCACCAATCTGACCTACCTCGTAAAAGTGGTTACTTATCACTATTTTAAAAATTCCTCCATGTGAAGATATTATGGGTAACCATTCTTGCGTGAAAGCCATTTTAAAGAAAACTGGATCAGAAAAAGATTTTTGAAATATGTTAACAACCCAAATTTAGGGGGTTACACCGTTTTAATGCTTAAGAATTTAATTAATTCCATTATCAGGATATCTTATGAATTACAAACGAGATTACTCATATACTAACTTAAAAGTTGAATCCAAGTTTTGAGATATGCCGAAAATCGTAGTTTCGTTGCAAAACCGATGAGGAAAACAGCATGGCAGCCACACAATAAAAATTGATGCTGTAACAATGATATAATAACAATAGCAGTCATAATGAGGTGACAATGGATGAAATAATAATTATTATTGTCATTAAGTGTATAAGAATGATGGCATAATTATTACAAATATATTTCTATTGTTTCATATCAGATGCATTTAATAACTTGTTCGTTAATATTTAATTAATCACAGATAATAGCATTGATAATATTTTTTATAAAAACTGTAAAAGGATCTACGATGGTCTTATACTGTACTCACAGATTTTATATATATTCATAAATAGTTATAGGAGAAATAAAATTTTAAATATTTTGGATAAATTTATTATTATGAAGCATCAGTGAGGTAATATAAATCGAAGCTAATATAATATTAGTGAAATAAATGAAGTATTTTGGAAAATCTTCGATTGGGTGAGCTAGTATTCCTAATTTCCTAAAACTTGAAATACATTTAAGGTTAGGTTAATTAGTTTATGCCACCATATCTTCATGGGATATACTGTATCTGGCGGCGGCCACTTGTAGAGCCCATCACAGGCTGGCCAACACCCGTGATGGGGTCAACCGGATGGTTGAAGGATGGGGTTCAACGGGCCGGGCCCGGACCCCTCCTGAAAAACTGGAGGTGTGGGACCCGGATTTGAACCCGGGTCCTCCAGGGTGGTAAGCCAAAGCTTTACCACGCGGCCATCCATCATTTTCAGCATTTATGTTTTCATCCTTCATATGCCTCTTCTTTCATTACTAGTTTTCAACATTTGTATTTTCATCCAAAATGTGCATCTTCTTTCAATATCATTTTCAGTATTTTTATTTTCATCCATTGCTGGATTTATATAATTATCTCTTCCTTCGTTATCGTCGACCGGATGACCACGTGATAAAGTTTTCGCTTACCATCTTGGAGATTCCTGGTACATTTCCTGGTCTCACAACAGGTAGTCAGGAAGGAAAAGTCCGTGCTCGAATCATCGAATTCCATCTTTTAATCTTCCGGTTGACCCTATTATGGATCTTGACCAGTTCGTGATAAGTTCTAAAAGTTCTGCCTCCAGATATAGAATATCCATGTATAATATGGCGGCTTAACTGAAACTGAAATTAACCTAACCTTCTTTCGTTATCATTTTCATCCTTTATATTTTCATTCAGTCTTGGATTTATACGTCTCTTTCTTCATTATTTTCAGCATTTATATTTTCATCCATCGTTGGATATATATATCAATATATATATCCAACGATATATATATCCAATGATGATCATATATATATATTGATGAAAATAATTTTCAAATGTATATGATAGCTAGCATGTACGAAATAGATTTCATATTAACAACAATATAATTATATAATTCGATTAAAATAATAATTTATATATTCATAATTTTATTTTTAATTAGCAAACAAAAATAAAATTACTGTATTATTTTATAGCATAAATCTTGGTATTTTTGGTATCTTGCATTCCAAACTAACATAAGATAACTTCAAGTGTTTTAATATAAATAAGTGTATTTATGCAAACGATATATTGTGGCAGACTGCAGCAATATTTGATATTAAATATAAAATCAACTAATAATCAAACAAACGTTTGGAATTTCTATTGTATAATACCACGGTGGCTGAATTGCGGCTCTTTGGTACCTTCAATGTGGCTCCATACCACGAAAGTCAATAGTTAACATGGCGAAAATAACTATTTAACTTAAAAAAATTGCGGCTCTTTGGTACCTTCAATGTGGCTCCATACCACGAAAGTCAATAGTTAATATGGCGAAAATAACTATTTAACTTAAAAAAATAATACATTTGCAATTTGTTCATTTATTGTAAAAAGTAGTATGCATCTGTACGAAAAAATGCATGTGAAATATATAATAAACAATTTTTGAAACCATTGCTAAGATTACCCGAAAAAGCTGATTGCGACTCTCAAATATTTAAAATTCTCCTATGTGGCTCTTAGTGATGTGAAGTTTGTTCACCTCTGATATAATATCATTCTTATAAAATAAAACTTGAATTTTCGATGCTTAATGTATCATGAAATATAGCCTAGATATTTTTATTTGTTGCTTTTTTTATATTTAACGGTTAATATTGGAGAAGGAAGATTGCTAAGAATAATCTATATTAAGATAAGACATTCAATCAACTAAACTAAACTATTCAATCATTGGAATTTTTTATAATTTAGTTTAATAAAGTTAATTCACATTTTTTGGAATATGTGCGAAGATCAATTGAATAATATGTTAATACTTTGCTATAATATTTTTTGTATATATTCTCTCAAACATTGAAGCTGTGACCCCAAAAAGTTTTTGACTATAGCTCTATACAATTTTATCCTGATCTCGCGACCCATAGTTCCTGATTCATGTAATATTAAGTGCCTATTATTTTAATATTAGTGTTGAGTGACGATTTCATTAATTTTCGTTAGAGTATAACAATTAGATTAATGGTTCGATGAATGTTTCTTTCTAAATAACCAAACAACTTGCAAATTCAAGCGGTAACAACAAAATCAAGACGCTAGGCAAAAGATTTTGATTAAAAAAAATTAATTTTCCCTGATATTTCAAGAACATTCTGATGACCCTCGAACTACTGGCTTAAAGTGCTCAATCAAGCAACACATTTTTCTTAGAATTTTTCATTCATTTTATTCACAAATTCTCTTTCCTCTTTTCAAGAGTCAAATACTCCACGAACAATATAGACTATTTTGAATACACATTTAATATTTTTATTCCACTTTCAACTTAAAAATATATTTTTTTTCTGTAACAGCAAGCAGTTATCGGACTCTAAAAAAATTCCCCACTGAGTATCATTTTTTAAATGAAGTCTTACTTGCATTATTCATAACAACTTAGAAATGATAACCATCAAAGAATTCTTCAGAAGATATCGACAAAAATTTTATTTTCTTACTTTCTATTGAATAAATTTAAAACTATATTTGCTTTTATCTAACTAGTTTAGTTTTATATAAGGTTTAGGAAATGCTTAATTATGTTGTAATTATTTTTGTTGAACACGAAATAATTAATGCGTTTGAACTAACGTAAAAATTAATTATCATATTCTTTTTATGCCGTTTCTTAATAACTTATTTAATACTTCACAATATGATATAATTTAATTTAAACGATAAAAATTTACCCTGAAATTATAAACTTATATTAATCTTCAAATCAATTCGAAATAAATTACAGTATTCAAAAAATCGGAATATAATTCTTCTTTTTGAAGATTAAAATCCATTTATTATTATTATTATTATTATTATTATTATTTTAACTTTATAGTAATTTCCTCTATATAATTGAATTTCGAATTGAAGTAATAAATATTTTAATGTTTACATTAAGATCCCCGAGGAATGAAAGGTTTTTTGCATGTTAAATGTAATTTCGTAAGCAAGAATAATATTTATGTTGATGTTAGATCTCTGTTTGTTGTTATAGATGTAGATCTCTTACATAACAGAATTATGTGAAAGCCTTCGCCATTAAAATAATTATATATCGCTTAAAATAACCTAATTCGAACAAAATTTTAAGTATTTTTATAAACATACTTATAAAATTGATAGGAGACTTGAAAATTTTTAATCTAGAGTGACGTATTATAAAAATGAGAATTTGTAAAATTCAGATAACAATCTAGACAAAATATGTCATTAAATATATATATTTTTTATTATTTTATTTATTATTTTTTTATTATTATAATTTTATATATATATATATTTTATAATTTTATTTGTTAATTAATAAATTTAAAGTCGTAAACTAAAAAAAATAATAATAATATTGCTTTACTGACTGCAGGCATTATTACAACATTCTATAACATGAATAAATGATAACTTTTACTAAAAGTATACTAAATTTTGTTTAAATTTTAAATTATTGAACTTTATAAACTTTATTATTAATAAAATATCGTATAACATAATAATAAATAACTCTAACAATAAAGTAAACTACTTTAACATTGTATTTAATTAATCAAAACGACAAGATGATTAAAATAATGTTTAAAAGAATAACAAAGTTATATATAAAGAATAATAATTTATAAATGGTTATTAAATTAAGTTTTTGTTATATTGTTATATATTTATATAATCAATTATTTTAATTGGCATTATTAACTAATAATCCTTTTTTTAATGATTATTAGATAATAATGTCAAAATTGTATTTTAACTTTCGAAATGAGACTATTTTTTAAATTAATTTTAATTTTTGATATTGTTCTAACTTTAATAAAACAGATCTGAATGGAAGATATCATGTAGTTTAATAGTAAAATAACAAGCTAGCATGCCAGTTATCAATCTTACTTCGCATACTTAAGCAAGAATGAAAGACACGCTGGAAGATTAATTTTTCATAAAAGATCTTAAAAACAAACAAGTTGCAAAGGCAAATATTTTATGATTTAATCTATTTAACCATAAATTTAATATTTTTAATTGCTATAGCTTGAAAGATAAATTAAAAAAATTCGAAGACAGAACATGATAAATGAGTCCGTTCTTAAGATAACACTGCAATCTGTAGAGTCTCAACTTATGAAAAAAATGAATAAATAATTATAATTGCCCGTAAACAGTATTAAATAAAACATATACAAAAAAACAAAACTAGAATGAAATTTGTTAAAGGGTGAAGTCGTTATCTTGAAAGGTTTTGAAGTTCTCTATTACAAAACAACATAGTGTGACTAATGTGTTACATATTAACTATATATATATATATATATACTTTGTATATAAACAAAATCTGACAAATTTTCTTGTTTCCAAATAAATTTTCATGTCTCCTAACCATTTTTAAAATAAACATTTTTATACCAGAATATTAATCTTTTTTACAACGAATTTTATTTGGAGTGAACTCGAGTTAAGTAATTTAATCCAGATTTTCTGCTGACAGCTAAATAAATAAAAATATGACATTAAACTGCCCACACCAAGTTTTATTCAGTAATTGAACTCAGATAAAAGTTTTAATTTATAAATGGGAAACTGTTTTACGAAAAAATAAATAAAATTCGATCAAGTAATCAGTATTGCTTATTTTTAATACATCTCCGAATGGTCAACTAGTGTTATAAATGAATAAAAGGAAGTTGCCTACGGACAGATGGACTTGGTACATTAGTAATGCATTATCCCTTTTATGAAACGTGTTACAAATGTTAAACATGAACCTGCAGGCTGTTGCTCGATTACGAATGCAACTCGATCAATCTAACACTCTTGTTGCAACATTCTCTTATCTTGTAACAGAAGTTGTTGTTTTTTTATTTTTCTACAGTATAATTTTAAAGACTCAGATATTTAAATAATTACGAAATCCTTAAGAAACTATTAAATTATTTAAAGTTTTACTTTACTTGAATATATTAACAATATTTACATATTTTATATATAAATATATATGTATTTGCATGTGTATTTACCATTAAAACATATAGAAACAAATAAATGGTTGGGAAATTTATTGGAGAGCTACAGATGTTTAAGAGAAAACTGTAAAGAGCATTGTATATGTCAAAAAAAATTCGAAAATGTTATAGGTAGTATGACATGAAATTGATTTTCACAAAAAATACATACAAATTTAACAATATATTATGGCATGCTATCAATAATAGGATGGCATTGGTGATAGGAATTTTGAATATTTAAAAAGTTTTGGAAAATAACTTTTGATTTATGTCTGCATGCTTTAACGTTAAAAATATCTGTGAATAAATTCTGTATACATTACTTAAGAATATTCCGTATTTTAATTTTTATTTTTGTTAAAATTAAGTGATTTAACACGATAGAAAATTATCAGAGAGAGAAAGAGACAGATTATCCAATTTGCTAATTACTGTACTTCGAACTTTACAAGAAATCTAAAAGCTTCTGTTTACTTTATGGTATGCTTCTGATTCTCTTAATTCAAATCTTAATTAATTTTTAGTAAACTTAATCCGAAAATACAAAAGGTCTGTCTGTCTAAAATCTTTCACACATAATGCACTTTCGCTTCGGGTATTTAATCTTACTAATTATTTATTCAGGCAATTCTCTCTCCTTTGCATAATTTTGTTTTATGCTAATATTTTAATTATCTTTATCTAATTTTCTCAACTAATTTCTTAAAAAAAGTTCTAATACAATAGTGCTGCATCGTTTAGAAAGAAGAGTCAATTAGAAGTTGGAACATAACAGCTTCGATCGCTATGATAACAAAAACCTTCGAGAAAGTCGCATCGAAGGGAATTAAATATTATTATTTTTTTAATATAACACAGTCGAGACTATAAGTAAATTTATCTGAAGAGTTTTTCATGTGCGAGATAATAATATTAATAAAATATGAGATGGAAATTTTACTTGCATTATTAGTTGCACTTCGTTTCTTTGTTCGCTGACAATATCGCTGCAAATGACAGAAATTTAGATAATATTGCATAATTTATCAGCAGTTCTGTTTATAAAAACAGTGGAAATTATTAATGTAAAAAGCTTCTTTTGTATATTTTTAAATTTCTAATCTGAAAATGGCACAAAGTTAAAAAAATGTGAAAAGAATAACTTCCAAAAAAATTTAAAAATAATAATAATAATTTGTCCAATAGATAATTTTAAAATAAATAAATTGAATTAATTATAAATATGAAAAATACACTTATTTTAAATTTATCTATCCTCTATGTCATCCAATATTCTCTTTGCAATTTTTGATTACTTTATAGAAAAAGATTATTTATTTAAAAATTTAATCAAAGCAATTTTTATTTATTTTTTTGATTTAATATAAAATGCCTTTGGAATAAAGAAAACAAATAAATTAAAAATTATTATTTTATTTTATTTTTTAATATTGATATTTTTTCAAATTAGTTTTTACAAAAATGAGCAATGCGCCTTTGTTCGTACAACTTTTGAATATTTCGAGAATCAATCATAAAGAAATCAAATTTTAAAGGAACAATTCTTGTAATTCAAAGTATATAATTATTTATTTTAAGAATTTTGTATATATTCGTTACAATATATTAGAGGTTGAAAACATTAATATGTTGATATCTCTGAAATTATTTATCGCACATGAATGATGCTATAGTCATTTGAAAAGATTTTATATATACAGTATTTTACAACAGTTATCTTAAATAATTACTTTTTCTAATTTTATATTGGTGATGTCATCAGAGAAATATCTTAGTGATAAAATATTAAAAGAATATCCAGATTTTAGACGATAATTCCTTTTTATCCAAGTATGAACCCTAATTTTGACATCTTTTAAGTTGTTCTATGATAAAGTAGTGAGCATTTAAAATTTAAGGTGGTTTACCACTCTGGAGGATCCGGGCTGAAATCCGGATCCCACATCTCCAGTTTTTCACAGAGATCTAGACCTGCCCATTGAACGTCATCCTTCAACTTTTTGGTTGACCCTATCATGGGTGTTGGTCATCTTATGATGGACTCTACAAGTAGCAGCCGCCAGATAAAGTATATCCTTTGTATGATAAAGCGGTTTAACAACACTAACCTAATAATCAAAATTTTAGAATTTCTACTTGAAACTGTTTGATCGCAATTTGTAAAAAATGGCTATACATATAAAGTTTAAAAATAAAAATAAATTTCCATCTCATATTTTATTAATATTATCACAAACATGAAAAACTCCTCGGATAAATTTAGTTACAGTCTCGGCAATGTTATATTAGAAAAAAATTATTTAATTCTCTTCGATGCGAATTTCTCGAAGATTTCTGTTACTATCAATCAAAGCTTTACTTATATTTTAATAATAAATAAGTGCTTTAAAAATAAGTTTGATAAAATTATAATTTGATAATGGTTAACACTTCTACTGTTATTTGCATATCTAACAGAAGTTGAATTTCAAAATTTAATATTTTCATGCATATTATCTGAAGAATAATAGCACATAAAAATTTTGCTTACAATGTAAAGAGTTTTTCATCATTAGAAATCAAAAAAAGCGAATTTACACTAAAAAAAAGCTTTATAATCGAAACTTTTTATAGAATTTTCTGAAATAAAAAATATTTAATTGGTCTAATTCTGGGATATATTATATTAAACATTTTAGGCAGTGGATTGATTGGTAAGATACCAATTAATCACTGCATATACTGGATATAGCATAAATATAGATTTCGAGTTACGAATAAATTATGTTCGTAAGTCGAATTAATGCTTTTAAAAGTTTACGGTTTCTTTATAATTTATTCTCATTAAAGCATAAACTTATATATAAATAAAGTAATGATTTATTCTAATAATGCATTGTTTTATAAGCTATATAGTAAAAATAATAATTTTAACTAATGTAAAGTAATTAAACATTTAAATT
>AYEL01085549.1:0-11519 GCA_000484575.1 Olivierus martensii | reverse complement strand
TTTCATAAACTATTAAATATTATGATATTTTTAATTTATTTATTTTCAATTGTTTATCTAAGTTATAATTGTGTTCTTAACATTTTAAAATACTGTTTTTTGTTATAAAATTAATTACAGTATATAAAAATATACGCCATTATAAATAATATTAAAAATACGATTATGATATTTTTAATTTATTTATTTTCAATTGTTTATCTAAGTTATAATTGTGTTCTAAACATTTTAAAATACTGTTTTTTGTTATAAAATTAATTACAGTATTTAAAAATATACGCCATTATAAATAATATTAAAAATATGTTTCCAAATTAAATAATCATGAAATTAAGCGGTTCTTTTGCAATTAAATATATTGCACTCTTTATTTTTAGCTTAGTTACACCAAGTTAAAAATATATTACTTATATACCATAAGTAACATAAGAAACATTTACATATTAAATTTGGTCAAAATTAATTAAACGATGATTTGAAGAAGAGTTTATGATGAAAGGAATCCAATCATTTTGACCTTACTATGCTGAAATTTTCAGATGATTTTAGGTAACAATAAATATTTATGTTTCAAATTTTATCAGTTGAGGGGTATATAAGATGTTTGTAGAGAAAAGAAACATCAACTTCTTCATCCCTTTAATTTTTGCTCAATTGGCAAAAATTTTTTAAAGACTTTAATATATTCCAAATTTTGTTAAAAGCAATTTTATCAGTTGAGGGGTATATAAGATGTTTGTAGAGAAAAGAAACATCAACTTCTTCCTTCCTTTAGTTTTTGCTCAATTGGCAAAAATTTTTTAAAGACTTTAATATAACTATATTCCAAATTTTGTTAAAAGTGCCTGAATGATCTGCAATCTGCAGATCGTTCAATCTCTTTTAACAACAAAGATTGTATCTTCAGATGGTTCAATCGCTTTTAATAACAGAGATGGTATCTCTGCAGGTACAATCTGTAGAAATATTTATTTTTTACCCAGCTGTGCTGAAATTTTCAAGGGACCTCAAATAATCCAAGAAATACCTATATGTTAAATTTCATCGAAATCGGATGAACAGTGCATTCTGTATAGGTGTCTGCGAAGAAAAAATAAGGAGCAGAAAAACAACGTTTTTTTCCAATTTTTGCTATTTTCAAACTTCTCTAGTTTATTTATTAATTGGACCTGAAACTTCAAATTTAGTAATTTGTGTCCCATTAAATATTTTTCTCGAATGTAAATGTAAAAAATAATATTTTATTTAAAACGGAAGTTAGAGTGGATTGAATTTCAGCGGGAATGATTCCTGTAATAAGAGATTACAGTACTTGGCTTAAACAAAGTCTTTTGATATAAAATATCCTTTATCATAAATAAATTAAATTAATAATGTGTTTCATGTTGTTTGAATTTTTTCTCAAAGAAATAAATTGGTTTTCATCTAAAAAATAAACGGCATTCAATCAAAAACATTTTTAATATGTAAAAAATAAGCCAAGTACAGACTAAGAAATTAGGAACAGCTATTTGGTCGGCCAAATTATTTTATATTTTAAATTGTCAACCAAATATTCTCTTTAAATTGTTGTAAATATTTATCAATATTATACTTGGCTTATTTTTTACATACAGTATTTTTGTAACTGTATCTTCATCTATCCCTTTAACTATAAAATTAGAAATTCAGTAATTTGTTATTCAATCGATAAATTAATTAAAATAACAAATTTCAATTATATTTATAAAATTATTTGTGTGTAAAATTCTAAAAGATTCTAAGAATGTTACGCAAATTTGATAAAGTTTGGAAATGAAATATAGACACAGTATATACTTGAACAAATATGATAATTAAACATAAATAACGAATAATTGTAATCACTTGCATTTAATTAAATTTGAGCAAACATGATCATATGTTTGCTTACATATATAAATATTATTTTTGTTCCTTATTAGTCTATGAACAAAACATGGCGACTTATCAAGTCGCTATAGGTTTGTCAAATAGGTCGTTTGTTTAATGTTAATAAAGAAACCGTATTTTTGGATTCATGCAAACTTTGCAGATCATTTAAATTTTATTGAACATTATAAATCGACTAGGAAAGTTTTGTTTATAATGTTTTTAATTCGTTTTCACAATACTTTAAATGTACAGAAACCAAACAATATTGCTACTACTTGTATTATATTCATTTCTAATGTAAGTTATGCCATTAATTTTTTTAATAAAGTGTTATTCTCTATTGAAAATTTTTTGTGATCCAGAATAGAATTCTGAGCATTTGGCACCTGATATGAGATTCCATTAACTAAGCTCGAAGAAGTTAGCTACTATAGAAAATAAAGTATTGACAATCGATCTCGACATTTCTCGAGCCTGAACTCAATGTACAGAATAAAAGTTTATAGAAAGAATAAATGCAACAAAGAAGAACGAAGAATGACAGAATAATAATAGCCAACGATCTATACCATTAAATGGAGATGTTTTATAGAAATAATGTCTACAAATGATCCATTTTTAATGGATGTTTTTTAACCATAGTTTACCTATTGTAAATTTTACAATGCTGTCTAAATATTTAAGATTGAGCACTCCGATTACTGTATTGAAAATCCTTTTGTGGACAAAATTTTCTTCATATAATCTTTGATGTCCATACTATACATGAAACATTTGCTTAGTTTTCTTTTTATATAAAATTTTCTGTTTTATTAGTTCTCCTAAAGATTTAACGTAAACATATTTTATTATTTTTCTTTATAAATTTATAAAAGTATTTTTTTATATTGATATTTTATACCTACAACTTTTTTATAAACAGACTTGTTTAGGTATAAATCAACTACCTTTATGGCATTTTAATATTTCAAACATTCGTATCCTGAGAATATTATTCGGGAAAAGTTTTGCATGGAAGATAAACTATCCATACTAGAAAAATTTCTTCGTTAAAACGAGAACTTGAACTTTTATATTAATCGTGAACGGCAGACAAGTAAACTGTCAAACATGCCCAACTAAGATTCATAGGCAGTTATTATTATCTTATGGCTTTCAATCATTCATTTCTGAATTAAATTACTCTTCGAGATATCTTCTAGTATAAATATTCGATTCGTCGTTCTTTACTTTTGTTAGTTTATTATACAATCAGGAACAATATTTTCGATAATATAACCTATACAAAAGTCTTATTAAAATTTATAGCACATAAAAAAGGATACAACATCAAAAATATATTAACTAAGTGAACAAGTAAAGCAAAAACCACTTCTAAATCGAACGAAAAATATTATTAATAAATATCGCAACAAACTAAAATAGAAAATAAATTTTTTTGTTTTTTAATGATGATATTTATATTTGAAATCTTAATTTAATAATTATAATATATTAAGATCGAAATGATAATACGTCATGTCAAAAAATAAACATTTATAAATAATTCAAACAACAGTAGAAATGTTCGTAAACATACTTATCAATAAAATTAATGAGATTCTTCGGAATAAGAGAAAGATATAATTAATAATTTATTTTATACAAATCTATTATTTATAAACAGGATTTAAAATTCCAGAAAAGCCGAAATCTGTCTTTATAAATCCATATTTATAAAGAAAACCGGAAGATTTTATTCGAGAAACGAGGGGAAATGAATAAGAACTTGATAACTTTTCATTTTTTATTTAGATGTTTCCTATAGCTTGAAATTTTAATTATCATATTAAATAAATCTAATAATTAAAGAGTTATTTTGTAAATTCATGAGATTATATTATAACAATGCCTTTCAATTAATTGCATCCTTTGTCCCTTTGCACTTAGTGTTTGATGTTAAAATATGATCTATTTAAATCTGATTCTCATTTTAAGCATACTAAGAGACTGAAGGAGAAAATTGGAATCGGAATCCTAGTGAGAATTCAATCCAGATCTTTTCCATGGTAATTTGAAGATATAAGAGAAGTTTAGTAAACTACTAAAGTTACTTGAATAACAAAATTACCTGAGTAGCAACCAAAAGCCTCTTTAAGTTATGATGAATAAATTAGATCATTTCAAAGAACAATAACGTAAACAAAAATCATTCTATGTGTATTAAATGTAATAAATATTATTAATACTTTAAGAGAAAGCGATAGTTTAGAAAATGTTAATACTGTATTTGCTAGACACATGAAAAAGTCCAATTTGGAAACTTTTTATTTGATGTGGGCTATTTGCTTGCTAGTTTTTAAATTTTTAAATAAATTTCATATGTTCTGAGCTATTATCTGTTTCCAGGTGTCATTTTTCAATGTATTTGTGAACATTATATTCTTATTCAATCACATGGGCTATTTGCTTGCTAGTTTTTAAATTTTTAAATAAATTTCATATGTTCTGAGCTATCATCTGTTTCCAGGTGTCATTTTTTCAATGTATTTGTGAACATTATATTCTTATTCAATCATATTTACATCATTATATCTGTTATCTTTCTTATGCAGCTTTTCTCAAATGCTGCAACAAAATATTTTATTATGTAAGTGGAAGTCAAAATTTAAGAAAACTGAGTATAACTCCTATAATTTCTTATTTATTTTGTTTATAAAAATTATTGTGAATAAGCAGAAGTCAACTGAAAAATGTTAAAGTAGCGTGATCATATTTTTAATATTTGAAATCAGTAAATCTTATTTATTTAACAAAAAGTAATATTTTTTAAAAATAAAAATTGAATTTTTCAATAAAAAATAATAAATTTTTGTTACATTAAGGGAAATATTGGTCAACGTGGCCACATAAAAATTTCTCTTGAGAATCTCTGGTAAAGTGATAGCATATCTATATGTCATACCGCTCACTAGAAAGATTTGTGGTACTTAATTTTTATAATATATTTTGTTATCTAGACCACCATATAAAAATGAGAAAAAAAAATTATTTTTTCTTTTTATAAAGAAGAGATTTTAAGTTTCTTAAACGGAAATCGTCTATCCTGAGTAATTTCTCCATCATATTTATCAGAAAACTAACAGACTTCGTTTAAGAAGAGATATGTAAATATTTCGCATATTTGCATGCAGTCTAGTTTGCGAAATGAAGTAAAAAATATTCCATTTACTCAAAAAATTACATTTGGAATAATAAAACAATTTATTTTGGTTAAAATCCGGATGTATTTTTTAGCATTTACAAAAGTATTCAGGAAACTGCAAATTCAAATGTATCACTTCCTGTTTTCATGCCAGAAAAATAATCATTATAAAGTTTAGAATTCGAAAATTAGTTTAATTTGGATAATTGTTGCTGAATTTTTAGATTTAAAATTGTTCGTTAGACATGCTATTCCTTCGAAAGTCGTTAACTTTGTTTCTCTGTTAAAAATTTTATTTAAAGATTTTTAGGAGCAATAATGACAGAAAATAAATGTTAGAATCTAAATACTGCGAACTCATAATTAATACTTTCTTATTTATCATCTTTTGTGGCACTTAATACTGTTTAAAGTGCATTAATATGGATTATTAGCTTTTATATAAAATTTATTACAGAGCTAAATCTTTCCATTGTATCCGGAATTTTGAAAACTCGCTTTAATTCCAGGTCTTTATTATGAAGATAAAACAGTAAATGTTTCATTAAAAATTATGTAAAAATCTTCTTGTATAAAAAAATAAATTCACTGAAACCTTCAAGGATATTCTAAACAAGTAAATATTTATATATTTTAAATATGCGATATTTTTGAAACTATCACGATTAAAAAAACGCTATAAACATCTTCATAATAAAAGAATTTAAATAAAAAGAAAATTTATGGGATCCTATTTTATAACATTCATCAATTTTATTCGCAATTCTTCAATTTTGTGGACTATCGAGGCGATAAATAGAAATTTCGATTCATTCTTTATGTCGAAGATAACTTTTAAGCTACGAAACGTTTGAAATGTAAGATGTGAAAGAAGTAAGTAAAAAAAAAATTATTAAAAAAAAAAATTAAGTTAGATGTGAATTGCAGCAATAGATTATCGGAAAATCGAAAAAATTCTGAATATAAGATTTTCAAAAATAATCCTTTTTAATTATAAGATAAAATTGAAAAACAATCTAATTTTAATGATTTTTATTTTAATTCGAATTACGCAAGAATGACATTTTAAAGATGAATAAAAACATAAAAAAGAATATTACAAAAATTTTGAATTAAAATTATTACGACAGAATAATCCTAACAGACAAAACCATACACCACAACAGACCATTCTCATAGACAAGCAAAATAAAGTTACCTACATTACAGACGTTTCTCACATCATAGACAAACAAAACAAAGTTACCTACATTATAGACATCTCTATACTACATCATTCTCAGACAAGTTATCTACATTATAGACATCTCAATAATCATCATAGACAAACAAAACAAAGTTGGCTCTTCCGATCTTTACCTACATTATAGACATCTCAATACCAGACACAGGCACATCAACAAAAGTTAACTACATTATAGACATCTCAATACCAGACACACACAACATCGGGGTGTATTCACCCAAAAAATTAGCAAATACATAGAACTCTCACAAGAAATTAAGTCTCTCTGGGGTATGCAAAAGGTAGTCACAGTACCCATCATTATTTCCTCGACAGGAGTAATCCATCACACACCACACAAAAGCCTCAAAACTTTAGATCTACATCCCAAAACATACATAACACTACAAAAAGCATCACTACTCAATACATGAAACATAATAAGAAAGTTTCTCAGCACTGACACAGACAATTAACACACCATTAAACATCACAAGTAGCTATGTCTTGACTCATGTCCGACATAGCACTTTGACCCAGAGTTACTCCGTGCCCACATTGATGTACTATAAAATAATAATATAAAAACTGAATAAATTCAAATAAAAAATTATTTTTATTGTTATTAAAAAATTTCACCCAGATCTGAACCTCCAGATTATTTGCATAGCAATAGTTATGCTACTTACGCAGCTATTCAAATGTTGAAATTTTTTACTTAATTATGGTAATTAAAGGAAATGTCAAAAATCACAAACTAAAAATTTATTAAAAAACAGATTGAGTATCTACATCTAAGATTTTATCAGATGAATCATCACATAGTAGTAGTAGTAGTAGTAGTAGTCTACTACTATCTACAAAATTTCTTCTACATCATTGAGTTACAGTTGATTGGGTCCCCTTGTATGATGGTTATAGTTTTTACCAATTTAGGAAATTACTGACACAATCAATCAAATATACAAGAAAACCTGTGCTGGTGGCCAACTGAGGTAGGTGGCCAGCCTGCAATCCATGATCATCTATATTCCATGATCATGGCCAGTGATATTTAATTTCAGCACCTTGTGTGCAACATTAGTAGGTGGCCAACAAATCATGTTTTGATCAGAAATGCCAGATGGGCTCTAGATCTATCAGCTGAGCATTCTAAAGTGAAAAAATCCCAAAAACAGACATTAGTTAGTGATTTCTTTCCTTAGATTTAATTAATAATGTGAACTGTATCATAAACTTTGTATTTTAAACTTTGATGTTTAATAAAGAAATTTGTAGCTAACTGTGTCTGGTGGCCACAATCTCAGCTGCCGAAAGTTGGCCACATTAGCACAGGTTTTCCTGTACATATAAAATTTCAAATAATTATATTTTTGTTTGTTATAGATTAGAAATATAACTTGTTTTTTTTATATATAAATATTCACAAATGGCAAATTATTTCTTAAATAAGAAATTATATTAAAAAATTCTGAAATATAATGAATTTATACCTATGACGCCGACTTTGACTTCTACTACGGCTACGACTTCTACTTACAGCTGGCCATTTATTTCTCCAATCTCTTTCTTCTTTATCAAATTCTCTATCTCTCTCAGTTTTTGCTTTCTGACGTCTTTCATTAACAGACTTCTGTAATAAAATATTTTTCTTCAAACACTAACCATAAAGACATTTTAATTTTTAGAGAAAAAAGTAAGGAAATTATGTATAAATGCTTTGTCAATCAATATGCTATAAAATTCATCATAAAATTTCCATTGAAAAATTATTTTATACAAAAATATTTTTTATGTCAAATTACATACTAATTGATAAACTTAAATCATCTATTTAATTTTCTGTATTTTGAAATTATGTTTTTCTTCTCATTGGAGACCAAACTTGTTTTTAACACAGGCAAACAAATTAAATTTAATGTAAAATTATTCCTATATCTAATGCATGCTTAGCTCTTTGATGTACAATACAAGACTTATTCCTATGGAATTTATATATGCACTTCCATCTAAGAATAATTAAATTATATTTTTTTTCCTAGAGGAAAGCAATCTAGCACCACTTTCATACTTCATTTCTTGTTGTTTATATGAGTTTGTGTTTTCTAGAATATAGAATTATGAGATGTTACAGGAGTTTTTTTTGTAAATAGCCATCAATGAAAAATTAAATACAACAAATCTGCTTAATCTTATAGACAGAAAACCCAAAATATTTCAAAAATTTTTTAAAGCATTACATTTATTTAAAAAAAAACATTGTTTTTTTCTGCAAAATATGAAATATTCTCTCTCTACCTAAAAAAACTTTCAGGTGACTACTGAGCAACCTACAAATTTTAGAAAATTTTTTGAAAAATGTCGGTTCATGACATTGAATGCTCATTAGATAGGCAGTGTGTTAAGTCTCTACACAATAGGGTCTCATTTAATGTTTGGGTTAAGTCCCTGAAAGTTGAGATTAACTGAAATCAGAATTCATAGGCTAATGCTATAAATCGAGATATGTTCGTAGAGTGCTTTCTTTCTGCTACTGGAACCGATACAATTTGGTAATTTTTGTCACCTAATTATTACTATATTGTTCAATAATGGAATGAAAATCACGATTTAACTGTAAATTTTAATTGAAAAATGCTGCATAGCATATGTCATGATTTATGGGGAAAAAATATTTTATAATGAGAGAGACTTTAAAATTACAAGTATTATTTATTGTCCATGATTAGTGTTTCTTAATGTCAGTTCCCAATCATTTTCTAATAGTGGTGCCATACCAGGCCCTATCTCATCAACTACACCTGTGAAGGTCAGTTAGATGAGCTGGGACTAGACCTTTATATAAATTTTCCAAGATGTGGGATTCTAATTTGATCGTAAGTCTTATGGTTGGAAAATCTAAAAATTTCCAAATGATAAATATTACCAATTATCTATTGCAATATAGTCTTAGACAATACTGTATACTTAAGTTAGCACTCATATAAAATATGGCTCTCTAATTTTCTATAACAATGTTCTCTCTCTCTCTTATGCAAGAAACATAAGAAAATAGTACTTTATTCTATTTTGCTACCTTAAAAATTAACATTTTAATTAATTAATTTAGTTTTTGCTAGCAACATAACAGTGAAATGACATTAAATGAGCCAATGCTAAACAAGAACTTATTGTACTTTATTTTTCTTTTAAATGAAATTATTAATTTTCATTATAATTGAAAAAATATCAATATTTTAAAGAAACCATTTATTTTTATTAATTTATACTTATTTTTGATTTTATTTAAAATATTTACTTTTTGATTATCTAAGTTCTATTGAAGTGTGGCATCTGCATTTTTCAAAACAAACCTTTTTAGCCTAACTCCCGTCTGTCTTCTACATTATATTTAACAAATAGAAGGTGAAGTGTTTAACAAAAACACAATATATCTGTATTTGACTGGCTATTTGAACTGAAAACCACACCAACCTTCATTTGATCTAAGATCTTAATTCATTTTTATATGAAAAATTTGGTTTAATTTACACAATAAAGATGCTTAATGATTCATATATGAATAATAAATATTGACTATATTTTTGGTATTTATTATAATTTATAAACCATTTACCATCAATATTCTGTCATGCTATATATACAATTGAAACTTTTACCTCCAAGTAATGGGATTTGAAGGTAATGGCTATGCTGTTGGCAACAGTAATAAAAATACAAATATTTTACAAAAAAATCATTCATATATTTTTTTTAAATTTTAAGTTTTTTTTTTTTATATAGGATATTCCTAAAAAATCTGGTCATATTTAAATTACAGATGCTAAATCAAGGCAAAGCAAAAATGTTCATAAAACATGGATCAGGAAATGTTTCTTTTTTGAGATAATGGAGAGTGTAAAAAGCATATAATTTAATAGATTTATTAGTCTCATGATGACTGTAATGTAATGAATTATGGTTTGTAATCAAATATAAAAAAAATGAACTGTGCATTAATCACAACACTATGCAAGCTATTGGGACAACTTGTGAATGATTGCAAATAACCACGACTGCCTGAGAAAGAACTGAAAAACAAACAAACAAACAAGGCATTTTATACAGTAATGGTTAGCACGGTAATCCTATGTCTGGCGAGCATTAACCTACTTACACTCCTATTGCTTGCAGTGCCAAACTGAAAAGCTTAGGTTCCTAAGCTTATATTTCAGTCTTTATATTTATATATAAAGACTTTTATCTTGTTCATCCTTTTATCATAATAAAAAAATTGCTTTAAATTGGATATTTTAATAAATTTTTTAATTAACACTCTATTTTCAATTTAATCCAAATTATCTAATCCAATTCCAATTGTCAACTTTGGACAGTATAAATCCTGACAAATTAATGAAGGTTGTTAATGTTTGTAATCTAATACTGCTAAACCTAATCTAAAGCCACATTATATAAACAATCGAACTCTCCCTCTGATGATTGAATTGCAATATTCTATTATACAAATAAAATAATTTTTTATCAGTCACTTTTAAGAAAATAAGAAATTTTCTTAAAATAATGTGTGAAAAATACTTTATCTTCATAACAAGAATTAGTTTTTATCCAAAGGACAATCATTTTGAAAATTTATTTTTTTAAATAAATATTTCATTAATTTATATTCGCAGGAATGATCATGCCATCTATATGCTAGATTTAGCACTAATTTTTGCTAAATTATCACATTTTATAGTTGTTTTAGTTAAGATTTTGTGTCAATTTCCTAAAAAAAATGATAGATGTTGAGTTATTTCACTTTGGTTGTTCTAAATAATTATTTTTAATTGGTTTTTCAAAATTAACACTTTCATAGCCACACATACTCACATGCCAATAGGAGAATACCAAATAGATATATGTTAAGTCTAATGGACATTTGAATAAATTTAAATGCTTATATTTATTTCAGTTTTTATGCAATATTATTGATTTTTATTAATATTATTACTCAATATAATTACTTTTATTGGATATAAATTACTTTTTCTTATTTTATTTATTTACTCAAAGATAATAGAAATACTGTCTGTCTCAGTAAAAAATTTCATTTATCAAAGAAATTTTAATTTAATCTCTTAACAGTTTCTATTCTATAGTGAATATTTAATTTTATGCATATACTTATTAAAAAGTTCATTTTCATAGACCGTACTGATTAAATAATAAAAATAAACT
>AYEL01085548.1:0-21782 GCA_000484575.1 Olivierus martensii | reverse complement strand
GTCATTAAAAATAATAGTTTGAAAGATATAGCTCCCTAAACAAAGCATATAGCAGGAGCATGTGTTTGTTGACAATTAGAATGTCCTCCGTAACACGGCAACGTCTGAATTCTCCCTCCTTCTCAGACACTCGGCACTGCGATTTTTATTGCAGTAGGAGTGTTGTTAAGTAAATAATATAGTCAGCGCGAGTCTATTAAGCGATAAATTGTTTGAATGATAGTTTTTAAAAATTGTTGTCAAATTTGCATATGTGCGATATCAAATTACATAATTAAAAACAAAAAATTAAAGAATAAATATAGCGGGACAGTTTTCACATTGTTTAAGAGACGAGATTTGTAGGAATTAAAAGAATTTTGTTGGAGGTAGATAGGACACACCGAAATTAAGATATGCCAGTTTAAAAACGCATATCCAAATTAAACACACGTCACCAGAAACGCGATACTTATCTCATGTCCCTAGTACGAGGCTAGTTTACATAATGGGACTACCCCATAACTGGAGCCAAGTTGTTGATTTAGGTTGATGCTTGGTGTCAATAGTTCTTATACCACTAGTTGACTATTTAATCATTCTGACTGCAGATAACATAAAAATTACTTTTATTTTAAATATTAAATAAAAAAAATTTAAATAATTAAATAATAAGTAAAATTAAACACACGTCACCAGAAACGCGATACTTATCTCATGTCCCTAGTACGAGGCTAGTTTACATAATGGGACTACCCCATAACTGGAGCCAAGTTGTTGATTTAGGTTGATGCTTGGTGTCAATAGTTCTTATACCACTAGTTGACTATTTAATCATTCTGACTGCAGATAACATAAAAATTACTTTTATTTTAAATATTAAATAAAAAAAATTTAAATAATAAGTAATAATAATAATAAATAAGTAAACAGTTGATATCATAATAAGCTGATTATTTCCCACCATAATCTAGAATGCCAACTTTTGTATTGATCATCACAATTGTAGTATTGATTGCTTTGTTTCTCTGATAAGTTGAAATATCTTAATTTTTAAATAAAGTTAATTTATTGAATTTTAAGTATGAGAAAAACATCAAAATCATTATTTAAAGCAGGGGTGGGCAACCTTTTTTTTGTAGAGGGCCACATAGAAAAATTTATAGTGGGCCACGGGCCAAAACAAAAACAATTGATGATAATAGTATTTATTTAAAAAAGAGAAGGTACAGATATGTAAGTATACATAGCATTGATAGTATTAGATATAATAAAATAATGTGGCCCACAGGCTGAAGGTTGCCCACCCCCTAATTTAAAGGGACCAAACCTTTTTAAATTATAAATTATCTATTCAAGATAAACAAAGTAAACAAAAACTGAGGAGACATGGAATATGATAACTTCTCAGAGTGGTTCGAAGACTGGATTCGAGAGTTTTAGGTGATCCAAAATTGACAATTGGATTTGGTGATCGGTATTAAATTGGAATTAAAGGATTAATTAAATTGGATATTTTAATAAATTTAATGTTTTGGTTATTATGATAAAAGAATAAAAGAACAAGATAAAAATTGATATCTCAATTATTTTTTTTCAATATAAGTAAAGAAAATGAAATTATGAGTTCCTAAACTTTTGTCTTGCAGTGCAAGGCATAGGAGCACAAAGGCTTTTAAGCCTGCTAACAAAGTCCAAGGGAACAGGAGAGTACACAGTAAGAAAAATAACAACAAAGTCTTGCCATGCTACTAGGATACATGATAACATAAAAAATTCTTAAAAATAAAGTTTGGAATTGCTTTGCTGAAATTTTCAACTTAAATTAAAATAAGAATATTTTGTAAAATGTGCCAAATTTTAAGGAATGGCATATATCATAAGAAGCTTTATCTATTAAGATTAACTTTAACCTGATCAGATCCACATTTATTTACAAATTAAACCTAATTAATTAGCAGAGATTAAAATAGTGAAATCTTGCTTAATTTTCATCAAAATTTACACAATTTATTATGTTTTTTAATTGTGATTCTAATGATGTAACTAAATTTTTTTAATTTTATTTCTTTCACAACTTATTGTTCATTATATGAGATTGGAGAAAACGTGATTTTTTTGTATGAAATCTTAATCATCCAATGAAATATTTGGTATAGACTTGCTGCTATTTTCTGATAGTAGCAAGTCTTATGAATAAAATAAAGTATGAAACAAGAAAATCAGATATTTAAAAAAATCATTAATAAAAAACTAAATATTATGCAAATTTTAATTAAATTTATTAATTAATTAGTCAAAAAGTGACAAAAATTTATCAAAATATTGTCATTTTTTAAATAAAATATATTTATTGGTAATGTTTTTCTTCAATAATTTTTATTTTAATTTTTGGCTATGGTTCCGAATACGCCCCGCTCCAAAAACTGGTTTTTTCACTTCCTAATGTCAAAACAACTACTGAGATATCTTATTTAAGTATTCCTTATGCGGCAAAATCCGTCAATTCCGCAAAAATTTGATATAATCTCGATAAATTGTTAATCAAATTTCGAACGGATCGTGGACATTTCACTTAGTCTGCTGTTATGCGCTGTCGTAGAAGAAAGCTGTCGGTGTGCGCATGCGCACTGGCGTCACACGGCATTTCTGTTCACAATACTGTATCTTATTTCATCCTTTATATAAGTAGTTTCCCCTAGGGATATCTGAAGTTGGAGGGACACTAAAATTTTAAAATAATTATATTGTTAATTGTTATGATCATCACTACCGCTCTTCCCAAAGTATCGACATTTAGTGTTACGTTACATAATAATGAATAATTCTTTTGGCAAGTAATTCTTGTATCACTATATTTTATATATTAAAGATTTAAATCTAAGTTCTAGAAAAATGTCTCAGATGATATAATATCAATCGTAACGAAGATGGAAGTTTTTTCGACAGTTTTTCCTATTAAATGACAATGTTTGAATTTTAGCTGAACGATTCCTGTTTTTGAAGTGAAGAATTTGGCTGATCCTTTCACGAATGTGGAAGGTATGGGAAAAAGGTTGGAAAGATTCAACTATTTAGAAGTCAGAAAGTGATTGGGAAGTGGAACAAAAAGATAGATGAAATTTAATGGCAAATAGCAATTAATTAACAGTAGTCGCATAATATCGTTTTAATACAACCCTTTAAATACTTAAAATGGGTTATAAAATTAAAAAAAAACTGGAAAAATATCTAGCGTCCTAACTTTTCTTATGACCATAAGATGCACTGAACCAATTTTGCATCGATGCGTTTTTTTGCTAAAAAAAATGCCATGTAACAATTTGTTATTGCGCGCCTATTTGTGTTTGTTTTGCGTTTGTATAATTGAGATTGCTGGTTTTTAAAAATTATTAAATATATGAATATAAGTAGTCTCTAATTTTAATAAAAGATATGTTTAGAACTGCATGCATTTTTTTTTTAGTTTGAAGACTGAGTCACCTTATATAAACGTTATTGATTTTGATGTTCCGCGACTCTGAAAAGTTAAAAATCAATGGGCTATACACTAAGTTCGGATAATTGTATTCCCAATTTACATTTTATGTTTCTATTTATGCAATAGTTATTTGTAAATTACTTATAATATACAAATTTAATTTAATAATAATAACAATAATAATAATATACAACTTGGGGCTTTTTATTATTGATTATTTTTAAATCACTCGATTTACAAGTAATTTAAAATAAAGTGAATAAATTTAAATAAATTAATTTTTCTCTTGTGCCACCTTCGATATACAGTGAACTTTATTTTCGAATGTACATCATCGTTTATTAAAATTGTTTTGAGTTATTATTTTTATCGTATGGATTCCTGATTATCGAACATAATATATCACGTATCATCATCATCGGCAGTAAACCAAAGAGCTAGAATTTTAAATGTGATTTTCGATATCTTGTCCGAACTGAATAAACGTGAACTATTGAGCCCTCTAAGATCCCAAAGAGGAGTTTTAACAGTATAAAAGGGACGTAAGGATATCCGTATTGATGCTGTTTATTATTTAAATTCGAAATATAAGCCGTTTTAAATAAAAATGTTACACACAATTTGTATTATAAAGCATGAAATAAACATCAGAAGAAAGTGTCGCGTGACGCCACCGCAAGTTCTAGCGATGCGCGCGGAACTCGAGAAGCGAAACGCAAACGATTGCTTGACAAACAAAAATTAACCAGTGCGCATGCGCACACCGATAGCTTTCTTCTACGATGGCGCATAACAGCAGACTAAGTGAAATGTCCACAATTTCGTTCGAAATTTGATTAACAATTTATCGAGATGATATCAAATTTTTGAGGAATTGACGGATTTTGCTGCATAAGGAATACTTAAATAAGATATCTCAATAGTTGTTTTGACATTAGGAAGTGAAAAAACCAGTTTTTGGAGCGGGGCGTATTCGGAACCACAGCCTAATTTTTTATAAATTTTTGAATTTATAACCAAAAACAAGACATGAATATTGTCCACTCTTGTACACAAAACAGCTGTAACATTTTCTACCCTAATCTAATTGGTCTTGAAATGCTTTATTGAGACACTACATCCAATACCACATGCAGTACAGTAAAGTAGGCTTGGCTGTCATATCCCATGAAACGAGTGGATGTCATAAAACAAAAGTGCCACACTTTTTTTTATAGTCTGAGATTGTTTACATTAGGATTTTCTCGTATTTTATTAAATTATCTGATGAACAAATAAGTAAAAATATTCTATATTTTAACAGAATTAACCAAATTTTTTTCTATTTTACGAATTTTGTAGCTTATCATACTAAAGTTCCATGTTTTAGTTAAAATTACATAAATAAATTTATCTCATCCCAAAATCAAAATAAGATTACTAAAATATAATAGAATAGAAAGCAGAAACCAAATTATATGAATACAATTCATTCATATTTTCTATCTTTGGAATTTAAAAAAAATTTCGGCAATTGGAAAATTTAAGATCCATCCTTGGAGCCACGTATTTTCAACCAATAAATGCAAAAAACTGCTCCACGACAGCTGCACTGTATAACTCAGGACAGAATTTTTTTAACTGTTTTTTTTTTTAATCATTTTTTGTTCCACTTCCTTGACATGCAGATGCATCTCAATGGACCTCAATGGGTTAAGCTTGGAAAGATAAATTTATAAAATAAATTTTTTTAACCTACTTTCTGAAGGAAAATAAAGTTATAAGATCATTATGCTGTTGATCCATTGTTCATGCATGTGTCTCACTAATAATTTTTAAGCTAATCATTAGATAATATAAGAATATTAAGACTAAATGATGTTAAGACTGTAAAACTAACTAAAAATAAATGATTAATATTTTATCTTACTGAATGAGGTTATCATTTATTTTTATTTAGTAAATTTTCATGAACAGTATTCCACAGTTCCATAGAGTAGATAATTATTTATTTCTAGAACTATGCAAATAATTCTAATTTTTAGGTATTATTGTGATTTTGTTACAATGAATAATAGATGATAAGTGCATGTAATGATATACACATATACACACGACACATTATGTAATGATATACATACACATACACACATGGACATAGTCTCATAATAGTTGGAACAAAATCAAGCCATCTTTTTCTCACATCAAAATAATGAAAAAGTTCAAAAACAATGCCTTTAAAAGAAATTTGCACATTTTATAGCAATGATTTTTCAAAGATTACAAAGGAAACATATTTAATTAATGAAATACATAAAAAAACAAAACTAACATCACAGTCCAAAATGAAAAAAATGTAAGAAAATATTAAATTAAAATGTCAATTTTTTTTTTTTAAATTTATTTTATTGATTAAACATGTTTCTTTTACAATCTTTGAAAAATAGAATATATTTACATTTATCTTAAATTCAACATTTTTGGAACTATGTTAAACTTTTCAATATCCTGATACAAGAAATTCATGGTTTGTGTCCTATAACTGTTCTTTTTCCCTGCATTGCTGACAGAGTCAATATTTGATTATTCTTGGATTAAAGAAAAACTTACTTTTAAATCATCAAGTCTTTCACGAATGGTGATAAATCCAAGATGGAGCTTGCCTCCAAAATGATCTGCTAATCGTCTGTCATTGTCATGAATTCCTAAATAGGCAGAACATACTTCACACACTCTTAACTTTTGTTGCTGATAACTAGATGCTGGCATTGAATTCCTATAATCTTGCTATAAAAAAAATTTAATTTTTAATTTTTTAACCAAAAATTATGAAATTTGTATCTTACAATATATTTATAAATTATAAATAATGCAAATCCTTCTAAAATCTTGCATCTAATCTGTACTACTCATCCCTGTAGTTTATTTTGCAAGTACTTCTGAAGTTATACAAAAAGTGACGAGTGTTAAGCATTAAAAATGTCAAAATTCACCTCATGTTAGTAATTTTATGAATTTATTTCAATTCAAAGAAAAAAATGTTGAGTAGATTTGACACAAAAGGCAGACTGACCTAGCAAAGGAATACTCAGTGGGCTGATCGGATAGTAGATAGGGATGCAACCGATACTTATAACTCAATATTTTTGTACTTGATTTTAATTTTTACTGACTATTGATATTTATTTCTGTGATACTGTCAAAGCATTGACAGAATCAGACAAATTTAATTTTGATGTTTAATAGAGAATTTTTTTAATTACATATAAAAAATATTATTATTTGCCTTTCAATTTTTTAATGTAAATATTAGTAGTGGCTTAGTGGAAAAAAAGCTTAACTCAACATTGTTGCTCCATTTTCATGCAATATTTTAATTTTATATTTCAATCATTAAATTTTGCAAATTTTGGTGCAAGAAATTTCCTAAAATGCAGTTTTTTTTTTACTTGGGAAGCTTTTTGAAGGAATTGTAATTGCAATTTAAAACCAGAATTTTTTATAATAAGAACTAATAATAAGAACTTTTTCAATATCTAATTATATTTTACAATTATAATATAGTTACAATTCCAAAAATATTCTTAAATGTTCAATTTTCAGTGAATCAATAATTATTAGATAGAAAATTTTTTATAAATTGGAAAAAATAGCAAAATCTGAGAAATTTTAATAAGTTTCGTAAGATATATTTTTTAATAAATTTATTATTTTAGTCTTTTATTATTTTTGTGTGCAATAAATTAATAATACTTTAAACAATTATTTATTTTAAAATTTTTAATAGCGGTATTTAAATATAAATATTTTCCAGACAAGTATTGGATAGTAATTACTCTTACTTATTAGTAAAAAAGTATTGAGTAATATCAAATATCAGTATTTTTCAAGAATTTTGCATTCCTAGTAGTGGTATAATTTACAAAACTGTTTACAAGAATACAAATCCATAGTCCATTTTTTTGATATTTTGATAGTGGGATGAGTTTATTGACTGATTTCTATAATTTTTTTATACAAGAAAATATATTAAAAACTTTTATTTTTATTAAAAAATCCTCTAGCCAGCCAGAATCTTCAACTTCCTGTTGTTTGACATGTATAGTCTAAGGAAGCATTTGCTCAAAAATTGAAGGAAATAATTTTACTCAAAGCAAGTGCTTTTACTTCTTTGCATTTGTTTCAGATTTATTTATTTGGGCCCACTGATGACATTCTGGGACATCATTCATTTTTACTTCATATGCTGGAACTTTTGTAATATCAGTAACAATTATACCATAATGATGTCGCACATTCTTATGTTGCAGTCATATCATGGTTGAGACTGACATCATCCCAACTTCAAGCTTTGCAACATCAATAACAGTCAGAACAAGTCTAAAGATTTAAATGTGTATTTTAAATTACCCCAAAATTCCCCTCTCTCTGGAGCAATTTTGATCCAGGTTATCCTATGTTATCCGTAGGAAGGAGAAAGTTACCTACAAACTTTGATCCTGGTATATTCAACAGTACCGAAATCTATGTGGATTTTATATATATAGATAGGAAAACAATACTTGTGATTTAGTTTGATAAATTTATATTTTATTAGCAGAACTAATATAGAAAATTATTCATTATATTATATTATTATTATTAAGAATTATTTATGTAAAACGAATATTTTATAATTTTTTATATATATATACTATTATTTTTTATGCGAAATAAAACTTTCAAAAGCCCGCTAAAATGGAACATTTGCCAAAAATAGGACGATTTTCTATTCATTTTAATAGTATTCAAAGGAACGGAACGAACGGAAATTCGAGTAAAACAACATAATTTAAATTCCTTTATTAAATTTGAATTTTTGTTTTATTTATTTAATAAATATTATTTTTGTTGACAGTACAGCGTAGACCCTGCATACGTCGAACTTCCCCGTCCACCGACTGTCAGGCGTCCTATGCCAGATCCCGATTATCCTGAAATTCGAAGGCCCACCCGAATGATGTTACATCAGGAACAGAGTCATGAGTTGGACAGATACAGGCAGACACCGGAATGGCCCATCATGAATGACATTCAGATGAGAGGAATGGTATGTCTCTTTCTCGCTCTCTCTCTCTCTTTCTCTGAATAAATTGCTAACATCAGCGTTAAAGCTTTTTCTTTCTGTTCTTAATCTGTCTTACCGCACGAAATTAATATGCAAAATACCAATTTTTAATCATTTTAGATACTTCATTTATAATTTTTCTCCATCAATAATACTGAATATGTTTTTGTATATATATTTTTTTCTGAATTACACGAGAGAATTCGCCAGTCCATACATTTTATTTATAGTTGACAGTTAAAATAAAAGCTTTCGTTGACTAAATTAATACAATTAGTTACAGAGTTCCTGAAGCGTAGAAACTAAATGTTTGTTTTAACAAGTAAATTAATTTAACCTTTAATTGTATTCGAAAGTAATCTCATTAATTTGTATGACAGTTAGTAATCATTTAATATAAAATAAGAATAATTGTAATTTTTAGATTTGATGATTGTTTTTGCTGTTTTTTTTTTTCTATGAAATCGTAAAGAGAGATTGAGAGAGGGAGATTTTGGTATAATTTAGGACTTTAAAAATAGTTTTCGTAAGTTGATTGCTATAAGTGCTTTGGTAAATTGAGTTCGCACAAACTCATTACATTCACAACAGCCTTCAGGTATCTCTCCTGTCCACTCAACGGTTACCACAACATTGTGAATTCCATGCGATGCTCTTCAGTAGAGATGGTCAGGTGAAGAAGGTCCATCTCCGGCTACAAACATCAGCATTTCTACATTTTGTAAAGCACTGTCCTGTTCATCGACTGAATACGCTTGGAAGCTAGTGTCCTGTTACTATACAGGTATGTACTACCTAGGAAAAAATAAAAAGATTTACTTAGGGTTTCTCCTTCAATGTAAAATCGATACATATAAAAAATGAAAAAAAAAAGAAAAATGTCGTCGGATAACTCAATTGTTACTTTTCTCTCCAACAAAAAAAAACGACAAAAATATTTCGAGTAGATATATTTTTTTTTAACAGTTTTCGCTCGAGTTTAACGATAAACGTTTTTATTTAATTTTATTTTTCGTTTCTCCAAGATTAATTCAAGTTATTTCGATTTAATTTGTATCAATGAAGTTTAGCTTTTAGTATAATAGATGGAAACGAATTCAGAATATTTTATTTTGAGGACACAGGCAGCAAAATAACAGTAGATAACGGCAAAAAAAAGAAGCATTAACCGCATCTCCCAAATTCGGTTGGCAGTCAATTATTGCTGAAGTGCAACCAGAAAAGATGTTTTGGTTCCTAGCTTATCCGATTTCTTCTTTATGTAATTTTTTTTTCTATTATTATTATTTTTTCTTTTCTTTTTTTAACGATCAAATATAGAAACTGTTATCGCCAATGACATCATTTGATCTAATTTCGTTTTCGATTATCTTATTAGTTATTATCATTCAGGAAAGAGAAGTGTTGATATGTTTTCTTTTCTCGTCGAGTTTGAAGATAGTTAATCATGAAAATGAATAATTCATCCTGTTGAGACAATTCCCGAACGAGAATTGTTATCAGCATATCCAGAATGGTTTGTTTTAAACAAGACTGCATTTTGTCATTTTCATTATTCAAGCTCCTCTTTTCAAATGTAAGAAGTGATTATCTGACCAAATGAATTTCTCAAACTATTTTTATAAAGATTAATTTTTTGTAATTTAACTTTATAAGAAAAATATGAGAAGTAATCAACCTTAAGATCTCATTACCTCGATGTTTATAGTTTCTTTTTTCTTTAAATATGTCATTTAAAATTAATTTTTGTTTAATTTGATTCTATTACAGGAAAAAAATGGAAGCTTTGTGAGACTCAGAAGGAATTTCTAGAAGACATCATTTACTAAAACATTTTTTTTTTTAATTTTTTGTGCATATATATGAGTGATTGTCGAAGTGACGTCTTCTAAAAGATCTTCGGAATGAGAACTCATAACTTTGTAAAATAAATATATCACCGGAGAACTGTACAAAAATCTATTTGCACAATACTCAGAATGAACAGTTTATTAAGGCTTTGTACATCATCATCATCTTTACTGTGTATAGATCATTCATGGTGCTAATATAGACATTGTATGAATAGACCCAGACTAACTTAGTTTCTTTTTTATGAGGAATTTATTGTAGAACCACCTTGTAACTTATAAACCATTTTTAAAGTGATAAACATGTATTAAAAAAATGTTAAAAAAATACGTGGAATTGCTTAAATATAACAATTCAATGCACACGCATATAGAATTATTATTATTATTATTATTATTATTTGACAATTTATGTTTGTATAGAAATCTTTCCGAATTTTACACATTTTTTAACTATAAAAAGTATGAATTTAATGTAAAAATTATTCTGTCACCAATCTGCAAAATTAGAATTCTATTGATGCCAGAAATAGATGACATTATTACAATTTCGTCAAACTTTAATGACGTTTTGCAACGTAACAATATGACACCATTGTTTACGTCACGAATGACATCATTAGAGAAGTTAATAATGAATAAAGGTAAGCATATTATCGGACTGTCACAACAGGTACAACAGGACTAATATTATACGTAAATATTAATTTTTTTTTAAATTTTTTCTCATTTAATTCGCTCAATTAATTAAAATATTTCGAGCGATGTTTTTTTTTTTTCTATTCCTGCATAATTTATATATCTAAAAACAATTTTAAAAAATAAAATAATAATAATTTATCGGTAACTATAAAGTCAAACAAACAAATCTAGAAAAAAGTTTTTTTTTTAATTAAACAACACGAATAAAGGAAAACTTTAATTAAAACAAATCATATCTAACAATCCTCGAAGAAATAAAAAAAGGAAAGAAAAATGCAAATAAACAATAGAAAGTAATTTCACTTTGATAAACATGAAATTTAATTTATTTGCAAAATATTTTTGTATAAATCCTAGCTCGCTTTTTATTAAAGCGAGATCTTACTTATTCGGAGTATTATCAGAAAGCAATTCATTTTAAAAGTTACTCTCTGTCTATCTCCTAAGTTATATATTAAATATAAATTTAAATCTGTAAAGAAAAAAAGAAACATCACCAAACGGGAGTTTTATCAAACCGTATGTATGTATTTATTATTTATAACTGTATATGTGCATTATTTTTTGAAGTTTCTTTAACTTTTCAGCTGATTTCCGTTACCTAACAATAAAATATAAATCGGACTTAGTATTAAAGTAGAACAAAGCATCGAACATCCATTCCTCCTGAGATGATAATATTTCCAGAAGTATAAAGAAAAAAAGAAGTCAAATCGTTAAACTTTTACGATTTTTGTGAAGTAGATGACGTACCGAACAGAAGAGATGTCAGAACATCGAATCATCTCATTCTTTTGTTTGCTGACATTGCAAGATGTTATTGTTTCCCACAAATTTAAGTTTTGCCGCCTCAGTTATTGTTTGCACGAATGATCCATCAAGTTTATTTCAACAGATGTTCCAAACAAAATTGCTTAAAATTCAACATCTGTTGGAGATCGAAAAATATTCGTTGAAGTATCTTCTATACATTCTTTAAAACGGAGATAAAGATAACATTATTTTAAATATATACACATATACATACGCTGTTTTAAATTGCAAAATTTTATTATTCTCTCTTTTTTTAATCATCATAATTCGAATATTGATAACTGCACAGATATTTGTGATTGCTTGTTTTCTTTCTGGAGAACTAAAAGAAGTAAAAAAATAAATTTTAAGATAGATGGGTAATTGAATTTTGGTACATTTATTTAAAAGAACGGTGAACGAATTGTATATTTTATTAATTAACTAACAACATCGTCGTGATCAACATCGGGATAAAAAAAATGTCGGCGAATCAGGTTAGCTTGTACTGAGATAAAGCTAATTAATGTGATACAGGAAGCTCATATACAGAAAAAATAAAAATAAAAAAGATAGACTATAAATTAAAGGATAAATCGAGAATTTTGGAGATTATAACGACATTTTAAATGTTAAAAAGATAAATATTTAATGAAAATCTGTAACATTTAATTATAGTTAATTAAAGGATAAATCGAGAATTTTGGAGATTATAACGACATTTTAAATGTTAAAAAGATGAATCTTCTTAAATATTTAATGAAAATCTGTAACATTTAATTATAGTATTAATAATAATCGAATCATAACGAATTTATATGTTTAAAAAATAATAATTTTGCATTATTTACTAGATATTACATAAATAAAAGCTTTAAATATCACTAGCAAATATTTATTTTTACTGTTTTTTTTATATAAAATTTTAATTAATTTATTCATTGTATTATATAGTATTTATTTTTACTGTTTTTTTTTATATAAAATTTTAATTAATTTATTCATTGTATTATATAGATTCTGCCTAATGCTTAAACTATAAATTTCATTTAATAACTAAATTAGAAAAAATTAATAATTTATAAATATGTATTTATAAATCGATAATCGAGATAAACACCAAGATCAGCTGATTAGTAAGTTTTATGTATAAACAGATATAAAATTCGTTTATTTTATTAAAAAATTAGCAATTATTTATCGCTTAATTTTATGTAACTTGTATATATATATAAAAATTATTTTTTACGCATATTTTATTATCGTTTTATTTTGACGATATATCTTTGATAATTTTTTATGGTGAAGACAAACAGACCTATTGGTAATTTTTGTACAATCAAGTCAAACATAAAGAAAAAACCAACGAGGAAAAAGTTTACTAGAACTTAATGCCTGACGTTTGTTTCTTTGTAAAATTCTGATTATGTAATCCTTTTAAGGAAATTAAAGAAGATATTCTAAGGCGATTCGTTTAGAATGTAGAGTTAACAATTAGCGTGCTCTAATGAGGACGTTTTCGTTTCTATAAAAAGTTCTGAACCAACAATTTAATTGTCTCCTGCAACATGCAACGTAAAAGAAGGAAAAAACAAAAAAAAATTAAGTAGATTGCGATGAGTATGGCAGATTGCCATGTTAAATTCTTCTATAATGGATGCTAGAAGCGGAAAGTCTTTTCGTTATTTTGGCACTTCCCAAAGCAAATTTTTACAATCGACTTTAAACAACAGGCCCATGTTATACATATATATATATATATATCGGAATATTATTCAGTCAATTTTCTACTCTACCACACTTTATAAGAAATGAATAAAAAAAGGTGTACGATTACGGGCATTTTTTCACCCTCCTAGTAGGAAGAAACACGAAATAAAGATGATCTGCCGAAAATGGCGCGTTGAAAGTCGAGGAGGTGCTTAACATATAGCTAGTGAACAAAAGGATTGCATCAATCTTCAACTAGAGCGATGAAGACAGTTTTTTTGCACTGTTGTTGCTAGGCCACTTTTACTTTTCTGTCTTTTCTTCTACTTGGCTGTCTTCTTCTGTTAGGAAACAATGATTTCACATTTTTCCTCAACGAGTTGTATGCTAGATGTTCACAAGTGATAACTAGATGAGGGAAAAAACCTTTTATATATATATTCTATAAAGAAAAAATCGCAGATAGGATCTGTCACCAGAAAAAACATCACAAAACTTGCAGTAAAAGTTCCCTATTTTATTGATGCTCCTTGAGCACATCGTTAAAAGCAGAAACTTAATTATTCTTCTCAGAGTTCTGTAAAAATTTCTGCATTTTTAATGCTTAACCAACTATAGCTTATTTAGTTATTGTTATAACTCAAACTTGTATAAAAATTTCACTTCAAACCTCTTAGAAATCCAAATAAATTACCAGAAAAATTTCGAGTTCCGTTTTTAAACCACTAATAATTTACCTAATTACGAAAATATAATAAATTAAGTAAACAATAATGCTTTTAATAACGTTCGTCTACTTAATTATTCGTTAGTAATATAATTAATGTTTATTGTTTTTAAAGACGACTTCTTAACATGACTTCTAATTTAAAAGGATTTAAAATGAATCGAACAAACTTGCATTCTTCTAATGGTCTCCGTAATCGGATTAAGTGGTTATATGATTTGCTCTAACAATCATTACTTTTGATATAGAATATTGTTTCAATACTACAGAACAGAAAGGATTTTCGACAAACATTTACTTTGAATAAATTGTTTACTGAAATCGCTATAGAGATGATGCTAACAGAAATTTCAATAAAATAAATTTTATTTTTACAGTTGTGACTATAATTGTATTTTTACTATTAACTATATACAATATTTATTTTTGTAAACATCGCTTTTTCTTCTATTAAATATCTAAATATATACACTATACTTATAAAACTACTTATTATAATTCATAAAACATCGCTGCCATTCTTGATATGTTTCAATTTAAACTTCAAAAATTCACGTTTATGCAAATAAAATTTCATACTTATCCTCGATGGGAATATATAAAAAAACTCTATTTATAGTTTATACCGTATATAATATATGGTGGCAAACAAATACGGTATATTTATGTTAGCATATTAGAATTAAAAATAAATAAATCTGTAAATCTGTAATTACCAATATTCAAAATTTAAAAATTTGATATTATAGAGTGTTATCTATTTACTCAATTCATAACTACAAAGTCTGCCTTGCTTGAAATCATAGTGAGCGATTAGTCTTTTCAGTTCAGAGCGCTGTAATCGACCAATCTCATTCGTATACCTCACCCCTATTCTTAGTCAGAACGGACGCGTCCATTTTTAGCTTCCACTATGCAGGTTCGAACTGACAGACTTTATAACCGATCAACTTCCAGTAAGCAGGTGACAAACTTTTTGGAACGAACTGTACATTCAGCTCTATAATAAATTGGCCAGACGTATCCCATTCATTTTAATAAGTGTGATGTCTAGTTTCTAGTAGTTAATAAAAAATTCCGGTAAGCTCAGCTCCTGCGAAGCAGGTGACAAACTTTTTGGAACGAACTGTACATTCACTCTCTAATAAATTGGCCAGACGTATCCCATTTATTTTAATAAGTGTGATGTCCAGTTTCTAATAGTTAATAAAAAGGGTGTAGTACCCCAATATGGAATACGTATTAAATTTTATTATTACAATTTTTTTTTATAAATCCACGTTTTAGATAATTTTGAATGAAGTGCTCAAAATATTCCAAATTTTGCATTTTCCTAATCGTTTAATGTTTCGAGCAAAGAGAAAAATAGATTTAAAGGTCATCGAGAATGAATTGTCATTTAAAAAACATTATTACATGTATTTTATGCTAAAAAATATTAAGTTATAAAAAAAATAACAAACACAAATGGAGTGAATAAAATATTATTTTTTGACAAAGATTTAATCAAACAATAAACAAGAGCATAATTACACTTTTAATATCAAATAATAGCATAATTACACTTTTAATACCAAATAATAAAATATAAAGTAAGATTTAATCAAACAATAAACAAGAGCATAATTACACTTTTAATATCAAATAATAGCATTATTAATACCAAATAATAAAATATAAAATAACATTTTACTTTACCTGCCACCATGCAATAAAATATTGGATATATGAATGCTCATTGAATATTTCTAATGTTTAAGCTTAGAATTTGCTTCAATCATAAATTATTATATATACTTTAATCAGTATTAAATCGATACAATTGTTGTGAATACAATAACAGCATCAATTTCTTATTTTAAAAGCAGTGAAAGTAAAATCTTGCCAAATATAATATTTCCTCGCCTTTGAAAAGTTCTATCTCCATATGAAAAGTGTCTCCTGCCTTCTATCAGTTGTATTTGCTCATTCTTACATCCATACGCTATACAATACACATCAATAACGCAAAAAAACACACCACAAGTAGCAAGAAATTTTGTAATGTAGGCCTTACATTATATCTACATAAAGATACTAATTTATTTCATATACAGTTTTAATAAACCCTACAATTACATTTTAATCATCAATTTACCAGAGCCCATTCAGCCGTCCGTCACAATCAAGTAACAGAACGTTTCCACTTCCCAGGACGAGGACCAAGGGTTGGATTTTGGGAAGCACGTGTTTGGGTTGCATAATGCTGTTATATACAATACTTAAATGAAAGCTTGGTTTATCGATGTATGAATTCGTAGAAAATTAAAATTGTTTTTTTTTTGCATATTTTACGCCCTTTTCCAATCAGGGAGATTACTAAGGGGGCGAGGACAGTTCCAACCACAGGCTGCACCCAAACCCGTGGAGGGGGGCCGGATGGTGAAAGGGCCACGGGCTGCACCCACACCCGTGTAGGGGGGCCGGATGGTGAAGGACGGTGGGCTGCACCCACACCCGTGGAGGGGGGCCGGATGGTGAAGGACGGGAATCACCGGGCCGGGCCCAGTACCCCGAAAAAATCCGGGACCAGACCCGAGTCCTTTTGCGTGGCATGCCGATAGCGTTACATATGTTATATAGGTGCTGGGTGTTGTTATTTTGTGATTGCATTGAGAATTAAAATAAACATTGCATGAACAACACAAACGCAAATAAGCGAAGAGGAATATTAAAAGACAATATAAAAATATATATATACGAAAAAGATATATATAGAAAAGATATCACAAATTAATTACCGCATTTACCTCGAGCCATCGACGCTTTCAGGCCCGGCCGTTGATCCCCGTCCTCCATAATCCGGTTGATCCTTTCACAGGTGTGGGCAGCCTATGAAAGGGCATGTTTTGCCCCATCACTTAATGTTCTAATAGAATGGAAAATGGCATCATCTATTGAAAAAATAAAAAATAATTTAATAAGTAAATTGATCACCTGACATCCTTTCGCTTCGGCTTTCCCCTGAATCGGCATCCTTTTGGATCCGAGTACGAGTCTCGGGTTCCATCCCATCGAAAAATTTATCAAAGCGTCGGACCCGATCTGTCGATTCTCATCCTTTACAATCCGGGTTGATCTCTCAGCAGAAACGGGCAGCCGGTGGAAGGATTTTTTTCTCCCTGCCATTTAGTATTCTACCTGAGTAGAAAATGACGACATCTGTTACTAAAAACATGTTGAAAAATTAGCCGAAGTGTAGAGGGTGGCCAAAGGGCCGCGTGATAATGCAGTCGTTACCACGTTAATAAAAAGAACTGATTCAATCCCAGTTTCATATCTCCATTTTTTTCAAGAGGAATCTAAGCCCGGCAAGGTCCCTCTTGAAAAAGATGTAATTCGGCTTTCAGTTGATCCCATTAAGTATATTAGCTAGCCTATGATGGCACAACATGTGGCCGCAGCCAAATATAACTCCCATATAATTCGCGGCGTAATTCAAAATAATCTAACCGAATTGTAGAGAGTAGAAATTGACCGACTTTCCTTGATGATTCAAATATATTTTCCAAGAAATGCAACTCAGATTATTTCCTGATACCTGGGTGAAAAGTCGGAGCATTTCCACGGGCAATCTAATGGATAGATTTTGTGTGCTGTACAATTACTTAAAAAGTAATTTCGGCCGAATGGCCACCTGACAAAGTAAACTACTTAATGCAAATAAAAAAAATCTTTTTTTCTTGAGGTTTATCTCCGCTTTCCATCCTTTGGTATTAAGTGGTGGGACTTTCCAGTGCCCAGTACAGGCTATCCGACCGGACCGGACGCGTGGAAACGCTTCCGCTTTCCACTCCGGAGGATCCAGATTCGAATCCCGGGTCCCATACCTTGAAAATCTTTATCATGAGATCCGGGCCCAGTCCTTCAATCCCCTTTCTCCATCATCCGGTCCCTCCACAGAGGTGATTAGCCTGTGGAAGGGCTTGTTTTGCCCCGTCACTTAGTATTCTGACAGAATGGAAAGTGGCATCATTTGTTGACAAAACAAATGTAAGGCTGCCGCCCACTAATGGGATCTCATCGTCGGCCGGATTGGCCGCGTGAAAACGCTTCGGCTTTCCACTCTGGAGGACCCGGGTTCAAATCTCGGGTCCCACCCCTTGAAAATTTTTCATGGGCTCCATGCCCGGCCCGTCGATCCCCGTCCTCCACAATTCGGCTGACCCCTCTGCAGGGGTGGGCAGCCTGTGGAAGGGCTTGTTTCGCCCCGCCACTTAGTACTCTTACTGAGTGGAAAGTGGCGTCATCTATTAACAAAAAAAAAAAATAGGATAGGAAGAGAAATTTTGCAGTAATTACAGAAACATAATCAAGTACACGATTATTTAGGCAACATAGCCATACATATGGACAGACATAAAGATAGAGACAATAGATGTGTGTATTCAAAAATTTCACTCACGCCATGATATTGCGGTCGGATGGCTGAGTGATTACGCTGTCGGCATGCCACGCAGGACGACTCGGGTCTGTTATCTCCTGCAAAGTTTTTCGAAGTGCTGGGCCCGGTCCAGCGATCCTCGTCCTTCACCATCCAACACCCTTTCACGGATGCGGGTGCAGCACTTGGTTGGAATTGGCCCCACCCCTAAATAATCTCACTGATTGGAAAGGAGCGTAAAATATGCAAAAAAAGAAACTCATAATATTGAATCGACTTTCCTCAAATATTCTTTTTTCCTTCTATTCCAGATCGATTTGGTTTGTTGATATTATGTATTGTTGTTTTCTGTTTGTAACATATTATTATAATCTTTTTTGATGATATTGTTGCGAACTTTTTTGATGAAAATTGGATGATAAACTGCGTTTATTTACGAATACTTAACTAGTTAATTTTTTAATGTAATTTTTTTCCTAAATTTTTGTTTATGAATCAAGCACTTTCAATTCTTTAATTTATATAAAAAGTTTAATTTTACAAATGGAAGAACATATGATACTCATGATTAAAATAGTAATTAAAAAATTTATGTATGTATTGCATGATTTATTAAAACCATAAAACATCAGTGTGATTAATTCATAGATTCTATGGATCAATTCAACGTTGGTTCAAGGATCATTAGTTTCAGCTGTAATCGATTTTATTAATTTAAATAATGTTTTACTCTTCTTTTAATTATTTAATGTATACCCATCGGTGTTTATATCAAATAAAAAATTATATTTTTAAAACGATAGAACCGCGTAAACATATCGCACCATCTATTGACAAAAATACATTTTTTTTTAAACCTAATATTTTAGAATTTTTAAAATTAAAATCTTCAGTTTTTTTTTATTTTATTTTTATGCTAAAAAACTATCATTCAAAATTTGAAATTTTTATATCAAATAAAAAATTATATTTTTAAAACGATAGAACCGCGTAAACATATCGCACCATTAATTGACAAAAATACATTTTTTTTTTTAAACCTAATATTTTAGAATTTTTAAAATTAAAATCTTTAGTTTTTTTTTTATTTTATTTTTATGTTAAAAAACTATCATTCAAAATTTGAAATTAATAAATCCAGCGGTTAGAGCTGGGAATTTCTATTATTCTCTCCTCTTACAGAACGTATATTCAAAATTTTTGCAATGTCCGAAGAATTTGAGGACGAGGTAGCGATATTATTATTTTTGATGATATAGATCGAATTTTTTTTTTATCATGTAGCTTCTTCTGAGTAATTTTTCATTTTAGTACTTATTATTTATTAATCATAAAATTAGCCATTTATCGTCATAAATTAGAAAAGAAATTTGAATAAATTTTCCAAAAGAATTAGATCTTTACGGAATAAATTTTTTAATTATTAATATTGCCAATTTGCACTTTTAATCATTTCAGTTCGGAGCAAAAGTCAAATCTTCAATTTTTTTTAACATTTTCGAAAAATGACGTAATAAACATCTATTTTTTTATAGATTTTATTTTTTATTAAATGTAAAAATAATTTATCAGTATTTTTTATATAGTGCGGAATAAAAATTCCTCATTCCTCTTTTTATGTTCTTTTTCCAAATATAGTAACTACAGATGCATTGCAGTCAAACATCCTTGAAGGCAGTTTATCCGATGCAGATATAACCATCTCTGATAAAAAAAAATAATTAAATAATTTTTTTCCAAATATAGTAACTACAGATGCATTGCAGTCAAACATCCTTGAAGGCAGTTTATCCAATGCAGATATAACCATCTCTGATAAAAAAAAAAAATAATTAAATAATTAAAATTTAAAAGCAAATGATAAAGATAGTATAAATATTTAAACAAAACAGCAAAATAGATGCAAAATAGGCTTCGAATATATCAAAAATATTGTTTCAGAATGGCAAAATTTAAAAAGAAAAAGGAATATTTTTTAAAAATCCTAAGATATCCCTGGAAAAAAATTTTTTCAGAGATAAACATTCAGCAAATCATACTGTAGCAAACAGACATTACTATAATAATATATATAGGAGCGTTTTTCAACCTATTGTCCTTGAGTTTGATGTAGATAGTTACTGTTATGACAAATATTATTTTCTAAAAATCTAAAATTTGCTTTCTTTTTAATATTATCCATACATTCTGCTATCATTGTAAATAATAGATGCTTAAACTGGTTAGTCAATGATAAAAGCTTGAAATCCACAAATATTAAATATTGTATTACGTTAGCAAATACATCCAGTTTTAGGATTTTATTTAGTTTTCTTCCATTTTATATTCAATTTTAATGTTTTTAGAATATTTAAATGAGTTGTCAAGATTGAAACAATAAAAGTAAACAATAAGCCAAATAAGTAAAATAAAATTTGTTCTTCTTACTTATTTGGCTTATTGTTTATTTTTATTCAATATTTATAGTAAGAAGTATTGCATTATGAAACAACAATTTTATAAAATTGTACTAATAGAAAAGAGGAATTCAACTTATAATATTTATTTACAAATCGATTAAGAGGGCTGCTTTTACATTTAGTAACTAAAATTTCAACTGATTTGTTATCACACACTTTTAACAAAACTATATATTTTTAAAAGCAGTGAAAGTAAAATCTTGCCAAATATAATATTTCCTCACCTTTGAAAAGTTCTATCTTCATATGAAAAGTGTCTCCTGCCTTCTATCAGTTTGTATTTGCTCATTCTTACATCCATACGCTATACAATACACATCTATAACGCAAAAAAACACACCACAAGTATCAAGAAATGTTGTAATGTAGGCCTTACATTATATCTACATAAAGATACTAATTTATTTCATGTACAGTTTTAATAAACCCTACAATTACATTTTAATCATTAATTTACCAGAGCCCATTCAGCCGTCCGTCACAATCAAGTAACAGAACGTTTCCACTTCCCAGGACGAGGACCCAAGGGTTGGATTTTGGGAAGCACGTGTTTGGGTTGCATAATGCTGTTAT
>AYEL01085547.1:0-49496 GCA_000484575.1 Olivierus martensii | reverse complement strand
TGTATATATATATATATAAATTTTTAGAAAATAGTTATCATAAGTAATTCAAAAAATAGCTCAAGATTGCAGAAGTTAAATTACTTTACTTGACTAATGCTTTCAACTTATCTTCACAGCAAACATTAGTCAAATAAAGTAATTTAACTTTTGCAGCCTTGAGCTATTTTTTTAACTACTTGTTTTATAATTGTGCAGAAGTAGAAAGATGTAAAGCTAACAGTAAATTCAAAATTAGTACAGGACTGCAGAAATTACTTTATTCGACAAATGTTTTTAACCCTCCTTTGGGCTCATCATCAGGTTTAATACAAACTCTTATAAGGCAAACTTATATTTTATAAGGTGGATTTTTTTATCCTCCCTCGTTTATATTTTATGTGCAGTGAAAAAACAGACATGATATAACTAAAACAGACATTTATATATATATATATAAATTTTTAGAAAATAGTTATCATATGTAATTCAAAAAATAGCTCAAGATTGTAGAAGTTAAATTACTTTACTTGACTAATGCTTTCAACTTATCTTCACAGCAAACATTAGTCAAATAAAGTAATTTAACTTTTGCAGCCTTGAGCTATTTTTTTAACTACTTGTTTTATAATTGTGCAGAAGTAGAAAGATGTAAAGCTAACAGTAAATTCAAAATTAGTACAGGACTGCAGAAATTACTTTATTCGACAAATGTTTTTAACCCTCCTTTGGGCTCATCATCAGGTTTAATACAAACTCTTATAAGGCAAACTTATATTTTATAAGGTGGATTTTTTTATCCTCCCTCGTTTATATTTTATGTGCAGTGAAAAAACAGACACGATATAACTATAACTTAAACAGACATGTATAACTAAACACCTAACAACAAGGGTGTCACTTTATTTCACCTGACGATGAGCCCAAAGGAGGATTGAAAACGTTTGTCAAATAAAATAATTTCTGCAGTCTTGTACTAGTTTTGAATTTACTGTTACACAGTAGTGCAGAAGCAGAGAGATGCAAAAAAGAATGTAAAGATAGTTATTCATATTTAAAAATTATGATTGGAAATCATATTCTTATTTAAAGCATCAGTTTAACCATACTACAAATTACAGTCTTGTTCAATTCAAAAGCACTAAAAAATTTATAGTATACTATATGGCAATATTTGATACTTTATAGAAAAATCAATCTAAATGATTTTTCTGTAAAGAATCAAATATTCTCATATACTATATTAATTTTTATATATACGAAACTTATCAATCAGTAAAAGCAAATCAAATATTATACTGTATTTGATTTGTTTTTACTTCACAAAATGTAATTCTATCAATAATTTATTGTTTCTATTAGAATCCAATGTCATATTTAGTCCCGATTTCTTATAATATTGTATTTTAATTATGGCTATGTACTGATAATAAATAAGGTATTGATTATTTGTTTTCTGTTTCATTATCAGATTATAATTTTGTTATGGATATTTATCATTATTTTAAAGTAAATATCCAATATATAGTAAATTTCAGAATTAGAATTTTCTGACTGATGATAGCTGCATAATTTAGCAAAAAATTTTTGTAATTACTGTATACGAATTTATAATTAAAAATTTTTCTTTACTCAATTAGTACTTTTCCCTACTATCTAATGGATTTACAAAATATGATGGACTGTAGACAGATGTTTTTTGTTTGTTAAAGTTAATATTTTTTTTATGTGTTATCTTTTTTTTTTGTTTATAAATATAGTATGTTTTTGATTCATTTTTCATTCTTTCTATATTACATAAATTAAACATAAAAAGCAGTTTTGCACAGGAAAGTTTTATTTTTTCATAGGTATAGCATAAACATATACTGGTATATATAGTGTTTGTAAGTTACAAATGCAAACATGTTAATTTATAACATTTAAAAGTTCAGTTTATTTGATTTATTTATGTATTATATTTTCTTGATCTTAGGTATCATACTATATGTTTCATGTTGTTCCATGCAGCATTGTCTCCCTTTCAGTCAGGAAACAATATGGTACCATAACATTGTGAATGTATAATCATTGTAATCTACCTAGCTCAAGGAGTTGATTTAAAATTTTTGTTAAAAAAAATTATTTTTTCAACTTATCAAAATTTAGATTACATAAAAATTCAATTTCTATTACTGTATTTTAATAAACCATGGAATACCTGTATAGAGATCAGAATATATTTGTTTTTATATTATAAATATAGTATAGTATTTATGGAATTTAGTTATTTATTTATAAAATCTAAATCTTCATAAAAACTCTCAATTATCAATAACATTATAAGAATAAAATATAAGAAATCACTTCCTAGGAATTTTATATATCGCACACGTATTTCTAAAGTGACACAAGTCAAAAAAGAACGTTTTGAAAAAATTACGAAATCAGCTTAACTAAAATCCATTATATAACTCATAATTTTTTCAAAATTTGTAATTTTTTGAAACCTTTTTTAGGAAAATGGTTTCAAAAGATGATGGAGGATTGCTTCCCAATTTATAAAATGGTGCAAACATAAAAATGCAAGTTTTTGACTTGTGTCACTTTAGAAATACGTGTGCTAAATGCAAGTTTTTGACTTGTGTCACTTTAGAAATACGTGTGCGATATAGATCATCCTTTATGGATTTTTTTAGATTACCATGGTAATAGATAAACAATAATTATCATAATCAACAACAATAATTATCATACTTTTTCCAAACAAACCTAAACTTACAAGCCAAATTTTAGCCCTTGAAACATTAACGGAATAACATGATTTAAATTAACAATTACGAGATGGCGCTAACATTAGTTCAAATTATTTCTAATCATTAAATTATTCCGTTAATGTTTCAAGGGCTAAAATTTGGCTTGTAAGTTTAGGTTTGTTTGGAATAAGTTCCCTTGAAGTTAGTATTATTTAAAATTTATCATACTTATTCAATTGTTTTACAGCACTGCAGTGATAGTAGTAATCATTATCAACCAGGGGCAGATTTAGGCATGGTCTTTATGGGCTGCAGCCCAAGGTCTTGTTCAATCTAAGGGCCCTTTCGTGATCAAAAAAAAATTTAAATTAAATATTTAAGAAAAAATAAAATATACAAAATTTTTTCCATACCTAGATAAAATTTAAATCGTTGCTTTGCAACACTATTGCATTTGAATAAAATATCAAATATCAATGTTTTAAATGACAGTAAATAGTAAATGCAGCTCTGTCAATAGTTGGTAAAATCAAAATATACTTTGTCATTTGTCAATTATACAAATAATGTGGCAATGTCAGAATGGGAGTGCAAATCTAGCTCCTCTAAACCTTGTTATTTTAGCGTAGCTCTCACTGTTATGGTCTACCTCTGTTATCAACACTTGTTAGCTTATAATGAATTACCATTATTTTTTATGATACAGATTTTTATTTTGATTCTTGTACCAAAAAGAATTATAATTTCAAAATGATTCAACATACACAAATTATAACCTGAAATTTTCATATCTGACTGATTGTTTTGAGTCAAATAATATATTTGCAATCAAGAGAATGTATTATTATATATAGACTTAAATAAAATATATTCTTTATTTCTTTTCTATTAAGTCTTCATTTTAATGGCATTGAAAAATGACAATTTTAATTTGTAATTTGTAAATCTAAAAAACAATAAAAATTTCAAAAACAATGTTATTTTATGTATTTCATTATACATAAAATGTTTATAAAATAAAAAACTAAAAATAAATAATGTTCTCAAAAGCATACACTTCAATACTAGGGTGACCATTCGTCCCGGATTTTCCGGGACAGTCCCGGGTTAAAGCCCCGTGTTCCGTATTAATATATGTCTCGGAAAATGTCCCGAATTAGATAAATCATCATATCATGTGAATATTATAATATTTGATTATATTTTATTCACGCGTCTCTGTGTATATGACTATATGAATGCATTCACTCATCTACGCGCATGCTTATGTTTACAGTTACCACACACACATATCATCAGAATCAGTCATCACAATCACACATACACATTCATACATAGTTTAAGATTAAAACAGCACTTGCAAGTGTAGTTGTCAGTTGTTGGTTATTCTATTGAAACGCATGATACATTAAATATTTAAGTTATTTGTATTGCTTGTTATTATTAAATATTGCCAAAATATAGTACATTTATATTTAGATCGTATAAATATCATATATGTACAATACAGCTCTTACTTAATTGGAAGATTTGGAAATGCAATTATTATTATACAGATAGGCCTCGTTTAGTGCGAGTTCGAATAATGCGATTTCGATTAGTACGACTTATAAAATTGATACCATATTTGATTAGTGCGACTTACAAAAATGATACTGTTTTTCAGTTAGTGCAAGCAAATATTCGATTAATGCGAGTTCCCGCATTTTTATTGTAACATAATGCGAGTGTCCCACATTATGTTACGATAAAAATGGTCACCTTATTCAATACACTGATATATAGTACAATAGTACGGTAGTCATAATAACTATGACTATTGTTCACTAAAATGTATTGAAAATTAAAAATTTTAATACAAGGATATACTTTATGTTTATAAATATTTTATTAAAAATTTCTTGTTAAATTATTATTTAATTATAATTGTTAATATATTTTTTAAATTGATTTTCAGATAAGTTGATTAATTATTTATAAATGGTTGTTTTCAGATAGGTTTGGATAAAGTTGAAGTTGAACTTCTTATCAAAGATGTAAGTTAATTTTATTCAAATTATTTCAAATAAAGATAAGAAATAATAACTTTTTGTATATAGATTTATCATTATGTTATTCACAAATATAATTTTCCTCATAGGTAATCTACAATTAAATCTAAAATATGTCTAATTGTAATATAAAATGTAATGTGACAATGTCTTAAAAGGTCTACTAACAATCTCATCCTTATTGCACTATGCTTTTATGTCATAAGTAATATATTGTGCACAGTTCATTGAAAAAACATTAAAATATATTTGTCAAATAATAGAGATAGTCTGAACTTATTCAATTGCAAAAAAATAAAACGCAAAGCTCTTTTGCAGTCAAAAACTTTAATCAGAAACATTTTCAATGCACTTAGCACTTTCCTCAGCTGCTACTACAAGACTCACCCTGTTACACAGTAGTCCTCCATTCTTGTGTAACAGGGTGAGTCTTGTAGTAGCAACTGAGGAAAGTGCCAAGTGCATTGAAAATGTTTCTGATTAAAGTTTTTGACTGCAAAAGAGCTTTGCATTTTACTTTTTTGTTTTTGTTTTGTGCAATCTTGTTGAACTTTTATTATTCAATTGCCTTCTTGTGTGCACACATTTTCTTATATAAAGTATAAAAATATTTTTTAGGATTATTTTTTCAAAAAGTTATGGACTATATTTATTTATAAATAGGTTTGAAATCAGTATTATGAAAAATTTATTATAATAAATATTTGTCCGAGATTGTTATTAGAATACAGGTACTCCTCACTTAACGACTGGGTTTCGTTCTCACGACTTGGTCGTAGAAACGAATTGGTTGGAAGCGAAAAACTTGTTCCTATATTTAAAATATTGGAAACACAAATTCAAATTAAAATTTATATCTTAATTATGAACAAAGTACAGTATTTTTCTTCAGTTTTTTTGGAATCTTAATTATGCACAAAGTACAGTATTTCTTCAGTTTTTTTGGAACTACGAGTGTGGGGAAATTACAAACAAAATTCATAAGTGATGCGTATGAGCCAAAACCAAATATTCCATTAAAAAAAATAATATTAAGCTCGGACGTAAGTTTGAGCAGTCGTTAAACAGGTAGGTCGTCAAGTGAGGAGTATCTGTAATCGCATTAGCAAATACAGAACATATTTACAAAATTTAATAAATATCATAATTATTTATCTAATATTAATATGAAATATTTTGATTTATCTCATCATTACTTTAAATCTTTATAGTTTACTTGAAGTTCCAAAAATTTATTCAAATATTTGATATTATTTTTTGCTCCTTCAATTCTTAAATAACTTTCATTAAAAAGATGATGTTAATTTAAATTATTTAAACAAACTTGGCTGAATTAATAAATCACCAGTAAGAAAAATAATTGTTTCAAGATCATCTATTATTGGATAATTTATTATAACTTGATTTGAAGTAGTAGTAGAATATTTGAATTAAATTTTTAATAATATAGAAATATTTATAATTCAGTTACCACAGTTTATAAATAATCAACATAAAACAATTTATATATGAATAAAATTTTTAAGTACACAATATTTCTTGATAGATTCATTTTTAAATCTTTTGTTATAAGCATACCACTGCTTATAACAAAAGATTTTATTTAAGGATTGATTTATTATTATATAAGTTGATACATCTTGGAAAACTATGAAATGAAAAGCAACTACTAGTACCTTAATTTTTAGAATAGTATACAGCAAACATAAAATTCATCACCTGAAGATTTAGAAATTCAAATTTAAAAATATGTTATATTTTGAAGAGATATTAATCAAATACCATCAGCAAAAATGATATAAAATTAATGATAAAATGTTAATGAAAAAATTTTGTAAACAATTATCAATCAGTAATTAATGAATTTTGTTGTAGAATAAATATGTTCCTAAAATACATATTCCTAAAGTTCAGGTTATAAAAATAGCATATATTGTACATTCCTAGCAATATGCTTTTTTATAATTGAAGCTCATGAAATACTCTCAAACAAAAGGGGAAATGATAAAATTTTACAGGAAATTATTATTATTCTGTATACAAAAATTGCATAGCTTTAAAAATAATAAAGCAGAATTATTATTTTTAAAGTTATGCAATCTTTGCAAAGCTCAAAAACACGAATATAAGATTTATATATTGTCTAATTCCATTGCATATATTATTGTTTTAAAGCATGATAATATGGATGTGTCCTTGAATGTAGTGGCACGTTCAATGAGTACTGAAGAAAATATAATTAACAAGACACTTTTATTTATATTGGCTATTTAGCTATTAGGCAGATTTAGAGAAGCATATATCTATGAATATTAAAGATATCAAACAATTACTCACAAGTTAAAAAATAAAAAAAAAAACAAATATTTCAAATCAAATAAATTTTTATAAAATACTGTTGAGCCTTCACTCATCATCAGTAAACTACAAATTGATATTTGACACCACTGAAAGAAACTAACATAAAGGGAGAAAGGAATCAATTTTTTCTTTTAATAAGGTTGTAGACATTCTGCCACTTATAAAAGAAAAACTGAGCAGTACAACACTAGGCAGAAATAAAACTTTATTACACAAAGAAATGTTTTCAACTACTGTCAACTGGTCTATGTCAATGTTGGTTGCCAAAGCTGCCTAGCTTTGATTTGTCCAAAGCTGATGTAGACCAGGGTTGAAAATATTTCTTTGTATAATAATGTTTTATTTCTGTCTAGTGCTGTACTGCTCAGTTTTTCTTTTAATTTATTCAAAATTCTTAATTATATATTTTTTGTTTCTTTGATTTAGGTTGTTGAAAAAGTTTTAGGAAACAATGTATATCAGCATGTTATGGTAAATCAATGGATTAATAGTATTCAAGAGAATATTTTAGGTCAATTAGTAAAGTTCAATAAACCATTAAAATATATAGGTAAGAGAGATTCAAAAATTTTGTATATAATTTTAAAAATTCAGCTCAAATAATTTTATTGAAGAATTTTTTGAGCTGATTACTGAATATAAAGTATGAAATATTTTTATTAGATATTATTACTTCATATTTCCATAAAGAAACAACTTCCCCTCATTCGATTTTGACTAAGCATGATATACATGTTCGGGATAACAAGTAGAATTGTCCATTATGGTTTTCCAAAAACCAATGGAGACCTTATCATAATTGAAAATTCTGAAAAATCTTTAAAAGGCTGTTACAGAATGTAGTTTTCAATTGTGATTGACATTTGTAAAAAGGATTTTTACTAATATTTAAACCATTATTATGAAAATATATTTTCCTAGAAAATAATCTCTCTCTATATATATAGATAATAAGCAACATTAAATTTATCAGTTTACTTAAATTTCAAAGTACAGGCATATTTCACTTTACAGCACTTTGTCCACAGATTTACCTTTTTCCGGCTGATCTGTCATTCGGTCAGTCAGCGGGTCCCACAGATGGTTCTGTAAAGTGTTCGTTATCCGAACATTTGTTCGTTAACCGAACATAAAAATCTTTCAAAAAAGTGTTCATTATCCGAACTGTTCGTTAACCGATCACCCACTGTACTTTAAAGAAAAAGGCCCTCCTTATAAGCTGGAGATGTGAGACCAGGATTTTCCAAGTTGGTAAGCAAATGCTTTATCATGCAGTCATCTAGTCAAGTCTTTTTAAGCCCACAGATTTACCTTTTTCCGGCTGATCTGTCATTCGGTCAGTCAGCGGGTCCCACAGATGGTTTGGTCCAGACCCAGATCCCTCCTAAAAATTGGAGGAGTTGGACCCCTGGATCCTCCAGAATAGTAAGCCACACTGGAGGATCCAGGCTGATCTTTTTCCTTTTTTCTGGCTGATCTGTCATTCGGTCAGTCAGTGGGTCCCACAGATGGTTTTGTAAAGTGTTCATTATCCGAACTGTTCGTTAACCAATCACCCACTGTACTTTAAAGAAAAAGGCCCTCCTTATAAGCTGGAGATGTGAGATCAGGATTTTCCAAGTTGGTAAGCAAATGCTTTATCATGCAATCATCTAGTCAAGTCTTTTTAAACCTAGCACTATTGCACACTTAATGAACGATAGTGTAAATATACTTTTAGGCTTTCAAGTCTACTAGCAAACACAAAAACACTGTGATTTGCTATATAACAGTGGTCTGGAACATAACTGCATATTAATGAGGTATGCCTGTATAGATAATTTTTCATGTTTCATATTTTTCTTTATAAAATGTCCAATATTTTTAATACTTTTATTCTATATAATTGCCAATATATCGCAGTATGTCTGATGCAGATATAGTAATCTTTGATAAATTATTTCTTTTTAAGTTCGTGCAACTCTGGTTAATTCTGATCAATTAGCAAAATACTTTCCAATTATTTTACTTTGTATAAATTACTCCTATCTCTCTTTTTGCATAATGAATTGCTTTTGCAAAAATACCACATAAATGAAAATTGTGTAAATTGATGCTAATATTTGTACAGAAATGTCCATTTTCTATACAAATGTTAGTCTTGATTTACTTGAGTTTCATTCACACAATATTTTTGCAGAACCAATTAACATGTAAAAAGAGAGAGGGGTATGGATATATAACACAAGATTTTCACTGTCAATGATCATTGTATTAGCTGAATTTATATGTACTCATAAAATTTCCTTTGCAAGTTTGCTTGGCTATTTTAGCCATTATTATAATAATAATAATAATATTATTTTACAGAGATTTTAAACTGAGAAAGTTTTCTTCTGAAATTTCTTACTGACTATATTATTCAATAAAATCAACATAAAAAATTATTTAAAATTCTTTCTTCCCATAATTTCATTTTCTAAATCTTGGGGACAATTTATATAAATTTAAAAAACCAATGTTTAATAGTTTGACCGCCACATTTGTACAGAAATGTCCATTTTCTATACAAATGTTAGTCTTGATTTACTTGAGTTTCATTCACACAATATTTTTGCAGAACCAATCTAACATGTAAAAAGAGAGAGGGGTATGGATATATAACACAAGATTTTCACTGTCAATGATCATTGTATTAGCTGAATTTATATGTACTCATAAAATTTCCTTTGCAAGTTTGCTTGGCTATTTTAGCCATTATTATAATAATAATAATATTTTACAGAGATTTTAAACTGAGAAGGTTTTCTTCTGAAATTTCTTACTGACTATATTATTCAATAAAATGAACATAAAAAATTATTTAAAATTCTTTCTTCCCATAATTTCATTTTCTAAATCTTGGGGACAATTTATATAAATTTAAAAAATCAATGTTTAATAATATTATTCAATACAGTATATTTTCTTCATAAAATCAATCTGTAAAAGTTTATTTTAATAAACATAAATGTATTTTGTTAAAGAAAAAAATTTAAACCAGGGAAAAAATTCTGAAGTTGCAAATTGATTCCTTTCAGTTACTCTCTTACTTCTGTCTAATAAATTATTAAACTACTCAAACACTGATATAAGTTTATCTTTTAAAGACAATGTAAATATCAATATTAATTCTTTAATAATAATCAATTAAAGTAAACTCCAGCTAAATTAAATCCAAAATTTTTAGTAAGGCATAATACTTTTGATAAATCATCACAATGTTATTTATAAATTGAACAACATTAAAACAAAAATTGTATTAAGAATACATTATTTTAAATTCCAAGTTTTAATATAAAATAAACATAGTATTGTAATCATAACTCACTTTAATTTTGTCTGTTGTATCCCCTATATACAAAGATTTTTTGTTAACATCCACTATTGGAAATTTAAACCAGGGAAAAAATTCTGAAGTTGCAAATTGATTCCTTTCAGTTACTCTCTAAAGCTAAATTAAATCCAAATTTTTTAGTAAGGCATAATACTTTTGATAAATCATCACAATGTTATTTATAAATTGAACAACATTAAAACAAAAATTGTATTAAGAATACATTATTTTAAATTCCAACTTTTAATATAAAATAAACATAGTATTGTAATCATAACTCACTTTAATTTTGTCTGTTGTATCCCCTATATACAAAGATTTTTTGTTAACATCCACTATTGGACTAGAGTAACAATTCTCAACCAGTGGTATACAAGAAACGACTGGTGATACATATATAGTCGACTTCCTATTTATATACAAAACATGTTTTTGTTGGTAGTACTGAAATTTTGGTTTTGGTATTATGCATTTATGAAAAATTTGAGAATTTCTGGATTAGAGTATACATCCACTATTGGACTAGAGTAACAATTCTCAACCAGTGGTATACAAGAAACGACTGGTGGTACATATATAGTTGACTTCCTATTTATATACAAGACATGTTTTTGTTGGTAGTACTGAAATTTTGGTTTTAGTATTATGCATTTATGAAAAATTTGAGAATTTCTGGATTAGAGTAAATTCCTAGTTTTTCCAGACCAAGTCTGAAAACCAGAATATAATGTAATCTATCTCATTTTCTTTATTATTTAATAATAAATTTAATTTATAATATTAAAAATTTTTAAATCTTCCTGAGTTTAAAAAATATAAAATGCATTTTTACTAACCCATTGTCAAACTTAATACTGGATCAATCCATATCAAGTGATCTAAAGTCTCTCATCAATCTTATTCAATTTTGCTGAAACTTGGTATGAATATGCATACAGGTTTCAGAGGAAGCTGTGCAATATTTCAGTTTGAGAAATGTTGTGGTTGAGGCATCACGGCTTTTCTTGTAGAGATCACCTGTTTAACACAAATAATTTTCAAAATTTCAAATAAAATTGTTGCGTAAACATAACACCTAACAATTTGAATCTTTTTAAGTTTAATTTTTTGTGCTTAATCCAAAAATTTTGTTAGCAAAGATAATTCATTGGTCAAATTTGATTAATATTTGAGAGCAAATATCTGTGTTTGACACTTTGAATTAAATTTTTTCTACGACTATTGATAAGAACACTTTGAACTTCAGGAATAATTATTTTCTGGTTTTGAATCTTGAAGTTCTTCAAAATTAGACCACTTGACTTGGAAATGACCCTATTGTAAAAGTTTTAACATAATCTCAACATCCTTTATTCTAGCTCAAGTTCATCAGTGCAAATGCCCATAACAATGCAAAATCCCTATCATTAGATGCTTCAAAAAGAAATTAACTATAAGTGGTCCTCAATTTATGATGGTGGTTGCATTGACTAATCAATTAATTTTTTGATTGGTCAATGCAATTTAATCAGTTTGAGTCCCTGACTCAATATGGAAAGTATTATTTTTGTCTGATTATTATAGTTTTGTATTCTTTGATGTTTATTAAGATAATGAAGAGTCCTAATAAACATTAGTATTGAGAAATAATGAAATTTGGTCTTTTACATTGCAGCTCCATTATTCTAATTTATGATAGTGGGGTTCGAAACTGAATCCCTTCATAAATTGAGGATTAACCTATACATAGATTTATCTATCAGATATATAACTCTTGATAAATATTAGCAATCAGATGAAACCAAACATCTGTCCTATGGAAGATGTAATCCAAAAATCAATTTATATTCTTCATAAGAGTCGCATACTGTATAAGAAAATTCTGTGTATGCCCTTTATATATATCATTGTTAATGCATAGTGTGATGTTTACACAAATTAATTTTTTGATACACCGTAATTTCTGTTTCAGTTATTACTACTGTTATGAAGAATTCTAATGCAGGTCTGCATACAGCAAGTTCTTGTTATTGGGACAGAATAGCTGATGGTACTGTCAAAACATAATGCAATTAGTTGTAGAGTGCTATGATTTCATTGTATAATAAATTTTATTTATAATTTTGTTCATTAATAATAATAATAATAAATAACGTACTTAATTACTTAAAAAATAATCTATTAAATTTATTAGAATAATTTTTAAATGAGTTATGAATTAAAATTTTACAATTCCATTGAATATTGATATTTATTACTGATAAAAATCTAGATATTATTTCAAATTTTCTTAACAAAAAGCTAAAAAATATTTTTCAACAAATAATTTATCAATGAAAAAACAAATCAGTCTATATTGGGATGAATTATGATAAATTCATTTTAAATAAAAAAACCTTATGAATATTAATTAAAAAGAATTTTATATTTAAAATTTTTTTTGCAGATGATTATATTGTGCATTGGCAGAATGACACAGTTAAATGTATTTGCAAAATCTATGCCCTTGGAATTTCATCATCATCTTTATAAATTGTACATAACTAATTTTTATTAAAAATTTTGAGTTCTGAATTGTTTGCATTATTTGAAGTAATTTATAAAAACTTACACCTTTATTTTGAACATTTTGTCATTAATTTTTCAGATGTATATTTTAAATACAGTGGATTCTGCTTAATTGGGACATGTTGGGACTAAGCTATTTTGATACAGTGGATTCCGCTTAATTGGGACACATCGGGCCAAGCCATTTTGTTTCAAGCTAAGCGCATATATATAAACAGTGGATTCCACTTAATTGGGACACGTCGGGCCAAGCCATTTTGCCCCTACACGACGCTCTTCCGATCTCCATTTTGGCCCAATTAAGCGGCTGCCCCGGCAACATTAAGTAACCTAAGAATCCTTCTCTACAGATCAGGACACGTTGGGACTAAGCCATTTTGGTCCAGCTGTCATCAAATGAAGTAATAATAAATTCTAAAATAAAATATGTAATTCGTAGGTATATAAATAATAGGTAAAAAAATAATAATTAGGTACCTATTTTAATGCTTTAGTAAATTAGATACCTAATTATTAGGTTTTTAGAGATCTCCTCTAGCTTCGCCTTCAACAGTGGGGTGCTGATATCCCGCTAACTATAGAAAACCATTGATTTAATGCTTCTTCAACTTATGAATTCTTTCCATCATGCTTTCTTTTGGATGCTCCTGGAATTTCTTTCTGCAATGCCCATTCATCAAGCAGTTGATTTTCTTGTTGTAGGAGAAATGCTATGGTAGATTTTGGTTTATTTCAGCAAGTCTACGATGGCTTGTATTTAAATAGCTGGCTTTTAATTTTATCCAGCAAAGTAATTCTACTTGAAAGTATAAAATCCTTTCTTGAGATCTTGGCAAAGATTTTAATTTTAAATAAAATCGACACTGTAAATGAATATCGCTAGATACAGTAATTAAATAAAATCGACACTGTAAATGAATATTGCTAGGTACAGTAATGGTAGATTAAAATCGACACTGTAAATGAATATCACTAGGTACAGTAACAGTAGACTCTTAAGTAGACACACTTGCCAGACTCAGGTGTAAATGAATATTGCTAGGTACAGTAACGGTAGACTCTTAAGTAGACGCACATTTGCCAGACTCACAACAATAGATTACTGATTCTCATCATACTAGTGTTGCCGAATACAGTATTATGTATTGTTTATCAATGATGATATTTAGTTATAATTTTACTAAAGAATGGATGTTTATATTAGTGCGGTAACAGTGTGTCAACGATGCGTATGTCATAAGGCAATATTTAGTTATAATTTTACTAAAGAATGGATGTTTATATTAGTGCGGTAACAGTGTGTCGACGATGCGTATGTCATAAGGCACGAAGAAACGACTCACTCCATTGTGTTAGTCTGTATTGTCTTGTAGAAAGGTTTAACCTGAAAAATTACCAGTACAATAAAATGTTATAATTTTTATGTAAGGGTTTTTTAAGAAAGCACACAACAAGCATTGGTGTATGTAGTGTTGCCATACTTTAAAAAAATCCCTAAAATATATCAAAAATTGAAAATTCCGTTTCTGCTACTATACCAATTAAGCGTAGAAAGGTTTAACCTGAAAAATTACCAGTACAATAAAATGTTATAATTTTTATGTAAGGGTTTTTTAAGAAAGCACACAACAAGCATTGGTGTATGTAGTGTTGCCATACTTTAAAAAATCCCTAATATATATCAAAAATTGAAAATTCCTTTTCTGCTACTATACCAATTAAGTGTTTAAATTATGTATTAATTTGGTGAGTTTTGGCCCAATTACACGGCTGCTCCAATTAAGCAGAATCCACTGTATATCACTAGAATGACCATATATTAAACTGCATGCTATATAAATAAATCTGAATTAAATATTGTTACTATCAAAAATATTCTATAAGTTTGTGTGTTAATACAGTGTAACCTGTCCCAAAGACCACCTATGTTCTAAGACCACCTATGTTCTAAGACTACCTGTGCTTAAGACCAGAACTCAGAACCGCCCTTTAAAATTCTGTACATAAAATCCTATAACCTGAGACCACCTGTATAACATGACCAAGACCACTATTTTAAAGAAACCATCAGCTTTTCATAGCACCTTATTAATGAGACCAGGGCTTTTAAAATAACTAGAAATATTGCATAATTTAAATTATAAATCCCACATTTGTAAAACTGGTGATAACTCCTTTACATAGTTTTGCATGTGTAGATGGACTTTCCTATCTTGGGGTTCATTCATAAACTACATCATGCTATTTTGAACACTTTTTTACCCCCTCCTTCCCCTTCGTCATATTTCGTCACACTACGCTTGAACCCCCTGATCGTGACATAACAAATTGGAAGACACCCTCCACCTCTATTTAAAATTTTTTCTCCGATTTTACATAAAAAAATAGAAAATAGAAATAATTTTACATTGGCATTTTATTACATATATTTTTTAACTTACTAATAAACTTTAGCAGAAGTGGATACAAATGTCTTAAAATTATATATCATATTTTATTTAAAAAATGTAGCTTCAAATATGTTACATTACCATCTTTATTTTTTGAAAAATAAAACATAAACATCATCTAATTTCAAAATAAAACTAAAAATTAAAAATCTAACTGCTCTCTTCGGTGTTTAAATAGCTATTAAATAAATTCTAAGCACACATAAGCAGTCCAGTACTTTTTTAGCATAACCATTTAATCTGAATAACGTTTTCAGCTTCTACGCCATCATCAGCTCTTACAAAGAGCTGATGATGGCGTAGAAGCCAAATTAGTTATCATATATAATCCATAAAATAATAATTGTTATATACCTGCACTGTGTATGCTACTTCAAAACTGATATCTAAGTGACCAGTTTTCCTTTAATCCCATGCAAATGTAACCTAAATGGCAGTTCTGCTATATTTGATGAGATTTGCTGGACTAGTTTATTCGGAAAACAGAAAAGAATTTCCTGATATGCAAAATTGTGTTTCACCAAATCTCATACAGCCAATTCTTGTTATTGGGACAGAATATCTGATGGTATGATCAAAACAAAAAAAAATTTGTTTTTTCACTTTGAATAAGGGTTATTTCTAGACATACAGCAATTAGCTGTAGAGTACTATGGTTTTATTGTTTATCAGTTTTAATATTCAATCAGACCCCGTTAACATGCGGTAGTTGAGGTCCATAGTTATTAAACCACGGGTTACAGTATTCATATAAATTGCTGGACTAGTTTATTCGGAAAACAGAAAAGAATTTCCTGATATGCAAAACTGTGTTTCACAAACTGTTGTAGAAATCTCATACAGCCAATTCTTGTTATTGGGACAGAATATCTGATGGTATGATCAAAACAAAAAAAAATTTGTTTTTTCACTTTGAATAAGGGTTATTTCTAGACATACAGCAATTAGCTGTAGAGTACTATGGTTTTATTGTTTATCAGTTTTAATATTCAATCAGACCCCGTTAACATGCGGTAGTTGAGGTCCATAGTTATTAAACCACAGGTTACAGTATTCATATAAATTGAGTGATAAATTCCAACATTGATATGAATTTTGTGTGTGATTTGACCAGTACAAAATGGTTGAACGTGCAGCTAATTTCACTGATCACAAGATTTAATGACGATGTCTAGAAGTGATATCACAAGCAAATTGCTTTTCAAGATAGCCATGGTAAAATCGTGTGTTAAGCAGACTCACGTGTTACTGAACTGCATGTTAACGTGGTCCGACTGTATTTTATTTATAATTTTGTTCATTAATAATAATAATAAATAAAGTACTTATTTAAAAAATAATCTATTAAATTTATTAGAATAATAATTTTTAAATGAGTTATGAATTAGATTTTACAATCAGTGTTGCAGAGTCAGATGGCAAATGATCCAACTCTGATGCCACCTTTTAAAAAAAAATCACACTCCAACTCTCTAAAATTTGTAAGATCTGACTCCCAACTCCAAGCAGTTTAAAAATCTGACTCCAACTCCATCCAAAAACCTCCAACTCTGCAACCCAGGGTTGCAGAATCGGATGGCAAATGATCAACTTTGACTCCACTTTTTAAAAAATCAAACTCTGATTCTGACAATTTGAAATTCCAACTCTGCAATCCTGTTTACAATTCCATTGAATATTGTGATGTTTATTACTGATAAAAATATATATAAATTATTTATTTCAAATTTTCTTAAAAGGTAAAAAATATTTTTCAACAAATAATTTATTATTGATGAAAAAAACAAATCAATCTATAATGGAATGAATTTTTTTATTTCAAATTTTCTTAAAAGATAAAAAATATTTTTCAACAAATAACTTATTGTTGATGAAAAACAAATCAATCTATAATGGAATGAATTATGATAAATTCATTATAAATAAAAAAAATCTTATGAATATTAATGAAAAAGAATTTTATATTCAAGTTTTCTTTTGCAGATGATTATATTGCCCATTGGCAAAATGACACAGTTAAATGTATTTGCAAACTCTATGGAATTTGCAAATACATTGGAATTTCATCATTATCTTTATAAATTGTACATAACTAATTTTTATTAAAAATCTTGAGTTCTGAACTGTTTGCATTATTTGAATTAATTTATATAAACTTACACCTCTATCTTGAACATTTTGTCATTAATTTTTCAGATGTATATTTTAAATATATCACAAGAGCTATTTTATAGAATGACCATATATTAAACTGCATGCTATACAAACAAATCTGAATTAAATATTGCTACTACTAAAGATATTCTATAATTTTATATATTAATATTTTGATTGGCTTTGAATTTTGAACATTTATTTTTAATTTATTATTTATCATTTTATGTAATCATCAGTAGTTCTAAATTAGTTATTAATAATTGATATCCTAAATTAAATAACCAGACTGGATTTAAATTAATTATCCTTTGAAAATAGATATAGTCATTTATTATTTGGCACACAATAAGAAATAGGAGATTTCCCAAAATTACAATTTGGTAACTTTGATATGTTAAGGCTGAGGCAGATATATTTCTCCAGTTGCTTCCAGTCGGGCAAATTCTTTTGCCAATTCATCTAGTAGGTGATATCTTTTGGATTGTTTTTCACATTCAATCTTTTTTTCTTTGCTGCTTATTTCAGTTATAAAACATTTATTGTCTAGCTCATGATTTGAGGATGGTATCTGACTCTCTTTAAAATCCTGGCCACACTCCTTTGCAAGCTCCACTAACTTCCTATTGCCCTCAAAACATTTCTTACGCCAGACATTATCATCTGGATTGTCAACGTAAATGGCAGTTAACAAGGCACACATCCACTGATTGGACCTTGATGAGTACTTGGACAAATAGTTGCTTCTTAAAACTCTTGACCACTTCCATAGGAAACGATCTTGGTAATCACCACTAATGTACAGTTTCAACAGTTCGGCCATTCTCTGATATTGTTCGGCATATCGAGTGTACCATAGGTCGGATATAAGCTTTTCACCCATATCATTGAACTTAGTGGTGGCCTGGGCAAAGGCTGAAGCCATATAGAGACCTGTGTAACAAGTACTCATCAGTACACCATACTCCAGGACAGCTCTATCATTATCTGAGTATGATTCTAGGTTTTTTATCATCCGTAAATGAGTTGCAAGGACTGGAACCATGATTGTCGTCACAGCAGTTTTGCCAGGTCCCAATAACTTCTTTAAAAAGATGATTACATTATGCTTTATTGCTGAGATCCATTTCTGGGGTGTCCCCTTATGATAAAATACACCGAACTTCTGTAGGAAGTTGGATTTTAGATTCTTAATAACTGTATTTTCAGAACAATTTATTAATCTGAGAGTGCAGAGTGCTAAGAAAGATGCACAGGCACTCTGTACAGTAGCCTCCTGTCCCTGTGCCCACATGAAGTAGTGACACAGATCTTCCACAGGGATTTGAGGATCATGTTGTTGTACCTTGTTGATAAATGATACCAACTCTCTACTTAAATAGGTGGTTGTGGGGGATTTTTTGTCTTTGGTGGTGAATCGAGGTAGAACTTCTCCTTCTTTGGTCATTGATGTTACATCTTTCACACTGAGCCATTCTTCTCTATCTTCAGGTATGAAATCATTAAAGTATGCAGGAATTTTTTTTGGCAGGTCTTTCACAAGTAGGTTGTATTTGGATAGCCAGTCGGCCAAGTCACTGTCAGCCATTGGTATGCTGTCCTTACTCACAGTCCCCATTTCTTTGAAGAGTAAATCTGCTTCCATGTTATCAGTTCTTCTAAGGTTCCTAGCTAAGACAACTGTTAACATGGGCAGGTTATCTACCTTGATTCCCAATAGCCCGGCGATCCAGAGTCTATGCAACATAATAATTTGCTTTGTATCAACAAAGGGACAATGTCGGATGGGCATGTCCAACAAGTGTGTGTCTCTCCATTCTATGGATGGTTCCTCAAATAAATCAATTGGCGGCAATTGTTTTAATATTGCTAGTGCATCGGCTTTAGATGCTCCCTGTAACTCGTTTCGTTCTTTTATTTCGGCCAATTGCTCGTTTCGTTGTAATTGGAGCAATTCGGCATGACTAAGGCCTTCTAAACCTAAATGTTTCAACAACGTAGACTTAGACATTTTTCCTGAGCACATGGACGGATAAATGGTGATTCATTCCTTCACGTACGCCGCCTAGTGGAGAAGAAATAGCGAACGTTTGATTTAACTCGAACGAAAATAAGTAATAATTTATAAATATACTTAAACTTACAAATCAATGAACGCATTCTGCATTTATTTAAAACTGAGCCTTATCGATTTTATTCGTCTATAATTCATACTTCGATAATATCGAGAGGATTATTTCTCAATGCGGATGATGACAGTCATTTTTCCAGATAAAGGCGGAAAATGTCACGTGATCGACATTATACGTTATTTTTGACGTATACTTTCTCGTCACGTGTTATAGAACAACTATCACCCTTTCATAGATATTTTAAGTAAAAGAAATTGTTTTTTTTTTAAATTTTTAGTAAATATTATTTAAAATTATTTCTATACAATAAACTTATATATATGCAGGGCCGGATTTACCAATAGGCCGACTAGGCCGCGTCCTAGAGCCCCGCACTTCTAGGGGCCCCAAAACTATCAATCAGTTTTCAACTTTTATAAACTTTTAATAAGAAAAAAATGGGTTTTTTATTAAAGTGCTAGATAAAAAGTAAAATTTTATAGGTTCCTTATAAGTTATAAGGAGCCTTTAAAATTAGACGTAGCTGATTTGAATTTTTTGGGGCCCCAAAGCCTTGCTCGTCCTAGGGCCCCCAAAAATGCAAATCCGGCTCTGTATATATGATTCTGTTTTTACATACAATATCAAAGAATATGTCATATACTTTTCACAAGTTCAGTTTAGGCTTTGTTTTGAAGCATGTTTAAGGGATGTTAAATCTATGTTAGATATCGGGAGTTTCTTCAATGGATCAGATCATGACATATTTCTATCACTTCAAGAACATGGATTGCGGCGAAGGATGAACTGTACAAAATCAACTTGTTGTGGACAAATGATTTTAACACCAAGAAAAGAATTTAAGGGAGGATTTACATTTCGTTGTCCTCGATGCAGCTCCTTGAAATCAGCCACCGTTCGGACGTTTTTTTGAGGACACAAATGTTTCATTTAAAACTGTTATTACACTTTGGCATTTTTGTATCAACCCAGATGTGGTTTCACAGTAATTTTGTCTAATTTATATCGTACCTGTACTTCTGTAATACAGTATTACAGTTATTTTACAAATATTTGTTCGTGGAAACTCTAATACTTATCAACAGTATTTTACTTTTGGAGGGCTATATACTGTAGTCTAGATTGACGAATGCTGTGTACAGTCCAGAAAAATACAGTATAGAATCTGAGTTAATTTTACAACTCTTATGTAATACAAAACTCGACTGGACTCTACTCCAGCTTAACGGCCGAGGGACTGACTAAAAACAGTCGTCATCTCCCCGTTTACAGTGAGGTTCGAGTTACAATGCAAGTTTCTCCTCCGAACTGATATTTTTACAGATAGTCATAAATAACTGGGCCTTCCCCTCAACTTGTAACAATCTCCCTCTAATTATTTAAAGAAATCCCGATATGCTGTATTACAAAGAGGAAATACCATCGTGGCCGATGGATACCAGATAGGTGGGTCCCAGTTATTTTTGATTGCAACCTTAATCGACGAATAATATTACGTGCTCGAAACAGAACATCTGAAGTTTTGATACTACTAATTTGTCAGTATGTAAATCTGGACCGATAATTTCTCTGCATATCATTCTTTAGGAACACTAGGTTGGGTTTCATCGTTTATTCATAAAAGAGTGAATCATTCTCAAAATTTTGTGGATCCAGTAACAGGTGTATGCACTAATAAAATAGAGGGATACTGGTTCAGATTAAAAGGATTTCTTTGAAGACTAGGAGTGATGCATTCCCCAAAATTGCCACATTATATTGATTATTTTACGAGGACAATTTATATATGGTACAGGAAACAGAGCATTTACTGCTTTTCTTGAGCATATAAAGGAAAGATATCCAGCATAAAGAAATAATAAAAACTTCATTATTTTTATATATTTTTAGTACAAAAATGAAACAAATTTTTTCTTTATTAGTGGGATATTTGATGTTATCACAAATTTCAAAAAATAAACAAAATTACATAAAAATCTCAAGGTTTAAGGAAATTTATGATTTTATGTTGGGGCACATTAATTACAGAGGTGGGCTACAGATTGCACAGCCCTGCTATACAACATAAAAGGAAGAAATAGCACATTAACTTAAATACTATTAGGCATTGGATTTATTGTTGCCAATTTGTAGCAGATGTATTTTGAGACCTTTATGCTTATTTCAATATTCTCAAATTTCTTCTGTAATGATTTTCTTTAGTATGACTGATTTATCATCTCAACATCATTTTGGTTGAATAATGCATAAAATGATTTTTTTTATAATTGATTTAATACATTTTCATGCTCTGACTCTCACAGCAACCTTGTTTTCTCTATGTAATTCCAAATAAAGTATATTCAAAAGCAACTGTAACAGAAATTTTTAGGGGGACAAAGTATTAATAAAAGTATTTTCGTTATTAGACTCCTTTTCTAACCATTCCATCTTTGTTTTCGATTAAGGAAAAAAGTTTTAATATTTTAATATATCTGAAAGGTTAAAACCCTCTCTAATCACATGGATCCAACTTTGTTCACATCAATTAAACTATCCCTATAATATTGAACATCAATTTATAGCTACTGAATGATTTTCTTGAGTTTTGTTCTTTGACTTTTTATATTTATTCTCATAATTAAATTTTTGTGATATTCCTATCATTTGTTTTCAATATCTATTCATTCTTTAACATTTTATCATATTCCAGATACTCTGATAAAAAAAAAAAATTCTGAATGTTGAATTTTTTTACTTTAAATTATTTAAAACATTTTTTTTTATTGAAAACTAATCTAGCTAAAGAAGCACATTAGTTTTAGCATTTTAAATACAAAAAAAAAAAAAATGTACTAAACGATATAAAAAATTAAATACCATTAACAATCTGTTTTGCCTATCCAAATTGAACAATCACAAACTCAAATAGCAGGACAATACTTTTATTACAATTCAGTTCTTAAGCAACCCTTAGGAACATACATTCCTAAGGGTTGATTTAGAAACTTTATACTGAAAATTGCTTCTATATAGATTGAAAATGTTATGCACTAATAAGTGTCCTCTCTGCTATTTGAGCTTGTGATTAATAAAATTTTCTGTACAATTGTTCATTGCATTTTCTTGTATTTATTTAATAAGGATAATCATTAAGTCAATGACTTCAGCATTTTCCAGCACAAAAGTAATACATCATGGAGCAAATTTTTATGATACTCTGATAAAAAAAAAAAATTCTGAATGTTGAATTTTTTTACTTTAAATTATTTAAAACATTTTTTTTTATTGAAAACTAATCTAGCTAAAGAAGCACATTAGTTTTAGCATTTTAAATACAAAAAAAAAAAAAATGTACTAAACGATATAAAAAATTAAATACCATTAACAATCTGTTTTGCCTATCCAAATTGAACAATCACAAACTCAAATAGCAGGACAATACTTTTATTACAATTCAGTTCTTAAGCAACCCTTAGGAACATACATTCCTAAGGGTTGATTTAGTTTTTTTATACTGAAAATTGCTTCTATATAGATTGAAAATGTTATGCACTAATAAGTGTCCTCTCTGCTATTTGAGCTTGTGATTAATAAAATTTTCTGTACAATTGTTCATTGCATTTTCTTGTATTTATTTAATAAGGATAATCATTAAGTCAATGACTTCAGCATTTTCCAGCACAAAAGTAATACATCATGGAGCAAATTTTTATACAGATAGAAAACAGGTTAACTATATCAGAGAATGGCCTATACTTCTTCATCAGTGTATCCTTGAAAGTGCATTTCTTAAATTTCCACAAAGTTCCAAATCTGAATAATGAATATCACTTATGGCCTTAAGGTTTCTTATCTATAAAGTATGCTCATTAATTTCAATTGTGCATTTCATATATATTGAATACAAGCAATGTTGGACTTGCATGGTTTTCAACAAAATGTCCCAAAAAATTTCCACATGAATCGAGGGTCTACTGTAACATGCATTTTATCCTATCAAAATAGCTGTTATACAAGTTTTTGAATGATTGAGATAAATACATGACAGCTATAAAAACATTTTATCAAATTTATTGCTAAATACATCTTGCACAATTAGTGAACAAGCAAAAGAAATTTGTATACAGAACATTGAATAATGGACTTTAAATTATATAGAATACAATATAAAATCTCATAACTAGCCTAAACTTGAGATTTCGTAAAAATGTGTAAATTTAATAGAGTTCATTAAAATATTAATATTCAGTTTGTTTTATGAGAGGAATTACCTCTATTCTAAACCAATTTTTAAGCATTTTAATAGCAAACCATCATAATATGCAAGAATTGTAGAACCATATTAATAGATGACAAATTTTGAATTAATATATATATTGAGGTTATGATTGAGATGTGATTTCTTTACTAACATTTTTGATATATTCAAAATCATCTCTTATATTAATAAATTTAAAGCAGTGAAACTTTTTTCCTCTATCTTAAAACAGAATAAAGGCAATAGATAAGTTAAATATCTTAAATGGAAACTTGCTACTGTATTTAGGGAATTATATCCACATAGTTAATGAATTAACACACAAAATATCCTTTTGAAAGCTTTGCTAACTTTATTTTCTTATTAGTTTAAATAGTACATTATAATAAACAATAGATAAAGTACTAATAAATGAATTTTGGTTATTTTTTTTTTTCTTTGGATAAAAGTAAAATTAAGGATATAGAATTTAGATGAAAAAAAAAAAAAAAAAAAAAAAAAAAAACAAAAAAAAAAAAAAAAAAAAAAAAAAAAAAAAAAAAAAAAAAAAAAAAAAAAAAATATGCCTAAAAGTTGTATTATTTTAACATTCAGTTTCCTCCTCTGAGACGAAGTACTAAATGTAAGGTACTCTCTTTTTGAATATTATAATCCGAAAGAGTACGACCATCTTCCAGTTGTTTGCCAGCAAAGATGAGTCTCTGTTGATCAGGTGGAATGCCTTCCTTATCTTGGATTTTAGCTTTCACATTTTCAATGGTATCACTGGGTTCCACTTCCAGAGTAATTGTTTTCCCTGTTAATGTTTTAACAAAAATTTGCATTCCTCCTCTTAAACGAAGTACCAAGTGAAGTGTCGATTCCTTTTGAATATTATAATCTGATAAGGTGCGTCCATCTTCTAACTGTTTGCCTGCAAAGATCAAACGCTGTTGATCGGGAGGAATTCCTTCTTTATCTTGAATTTTAGCTTTTACATTCTCAATGGTGTCACTTGGCTCCACTTCCAAGGTGATGGTCTTCCCTGTTAATGTTTTAACAAAAATCTGCATTCCTCCTCTCAAACGAAGCACCAAGTGAAGTGTTGATTCCTTTTGAATGTTATAATCAGACAAAGTACGCCCATCTTCCAATTGTTTCCCAGCAAAAATCAATCTCTGTTGATCTGGTGGTATACCTTCTTTATCTTGAATTTTTGCTTTCACGTTTTCAATTGTATCACTTGGTTCAACTTCCAAAGTGATAGTTTTCCCAGTGAGGGTCTTCACAAAAATTTGCATTCCACCACGAAGTCTAAGCACCAAATGGAGAGTAGATTCCTTCTGGATATTATAATCAGATAAAGTGCGACCATCTTCTAATTGTTTGCCAGCAAAAATCAAACGCTGCTGATCAGGAGGGATTCCTTCCTTATCTTGAATCTTAGCTTTTACATTCTCGATGGTGTCACTTGGCTCTACTTCCAAAGTGATAGTCTTCCCAGTCAAAGTTTTAACGAAAATCTGCATGTCGAAGCTGGAAATATAAAAAAGTTTAAAGAAGTATAATTAAAACTTAATTTTTCGAAATTTTGTTAAAACATCATTCAAAATTCAAGATGGCAGGCAACAATGAATTCGATTCATGCAAACAATTATAAAAGATTAAACTGTTGTTAAACCTCAAAATGTATTTGATTTTTCAATTTATTCCGTTCCAAAAAAAATATAGTATTATAAATGATAATTAAATTACGAAAAGTAAAAGTCAATATTCAGTGCACATTAATTACACAACCTACCTCTATGGAATCTTCCAAACGAATAACGAAATAGCGCCTCCTTACCATAGAATGCAGTTGTAAACTAATTTCAACATCCTTGGCTAATTTACATTTTAATCTTAAAATACTGTATCAGTAATTTAAGCATTTTTACATAAATATTTGCTGTTAAATTATTTAGTGTAAGATTTATTATTGAAAATTATATGCATCAGCAACATATTTATAATGTTATAATATTGTCGGCCGGATTGGCCGCGTGAAAACGCTTCGGCTTTCCACTCTGGAATCGTCGGCCGGATTGGCCGCGTGGAAACGCTTCGGCTTTCCACTCTGGAGTGGTCGGCCGGATTCCGCGTGGAAACGCTTCGGCTTTCCACTTTGGAGGATTACCGGATTGACCACGTGGAAACGCTTCAGCTTTCCACTCTGGAGGATGCGGGTTCGAGTCTCGGGTCCCACCCCTTGAAAATATTTATCATGGGGTGCATTCGAGTCCCGGGTCCCACCTCTTGAAAATATTTATCATGAGGTCCATGTTCGAATCTCGGGTCCCACCCCTTGAAAATATTTATCATGGGATCTGGGTGGCCCGTCGATCCCCGTCCTCCACAATCCGGCTGACCCCTCCGCAGAGGTAGGAAGTCCTGGGTTCACCCCTTGAAAATATTTATCATTGGGTCCGGACTCGTCGATCCCCGTCCTCCACAATCCGGCTGACCCCTCTGCAGGGGTGGGAAACGGGTCCCACCCCTTGAAAATATTTATCATGGGGTCCCGGCCCGTCGATCCTCGTCCTCCACAATCCGGCTGACCCCTCCGCAGGGGTGGGCAGTCTGTGAAATCTAAATCCATGTCCTCCACAATCCGGCTGACCCCTCCGCAGGGGTGGGCAGCCTGTGGAAGTGCTGACCTCTCCGCAGGGGTGGGCAGCCTGTGGAAGGGCTTGTTTCGCTCACCACATAGTATTCTACCAGAAAGACCCCTCCGCAGGGGTGGGCAGCCTGTGGAAGGGCTTGTTTCGCCCAGCCCCTCCGCAGGGATGGGCAGCCTGTGGAAGGGCTTGTTTCGCCCCGCCTCCGCAGGGGTGGGCAGCCTGTGGAAGGGCTTGTTTCGCCCCGTCTCCGCAGGGGTGGGCAGCCTGTGGAAGGGCTTGTTTCGTCCCGTCACATAGTATTCTACTAGAATGGGGCCCGGCCCGTCGATCCCCGTCCTCCACCATCTGGCTGACCCCTCCGCAGGGGGGCGTCGATCCCCGTCCTCCACAATCCGGCTGACCCCTCCGCAGGGGTGTATCCTGTGGAAGGGCTTGTTTCGCCCCGTCACTTAGTATTTTCCCTGAATGGAAAGTGGCGTCATCTGTTAACAAAAAAAAATATTAGTATTCTCCCTGAATGGAAAGTGGCGTCATCTGTTAACAAAAATAGTATTCTCCCTGAATGGAAAGTGGCGTCATCTGTTAACAAAAAAATGGTAAATTTTGGCGCCGAATTGTAGCGAGTATTCTCCCTGAATGGAAAGTGGCGTCATCTGTTAATAAAAAAAAACTGTTATGCACGGACTCTGGCGGAATAGAAGTCTCCAGTTTCTCCCTGAATGGAAAGTGGCGTCATCTGTTAACAAAAAAAAAATGTTATAATATTAATATCATATAAATACAGAGATCATTTTACAGAATATTTCGAATTTTCAAAATGCTTTCTATATGCAATTTCAATAATTACATAATAGATTAATTTATTCAAATACTGAAAATCGCTTATTAAATAAGATCAATAGCATTTAGAATTAATTTTCATGTAAATCTCCCAAGGAAGTTTTATACATACTAGAAGGATCCTCAATGTTTCTAGCATTGAGCGATCCTTTCAGTATATATACTATATTATCTTCAATAGTCCATATCGAAATAAATTTTTGCGAATATTTGTATTAAAGTTATATATTTTTGGACGCTTAGGCAGCTCTCCGATCTCCCAAATCTGCTTCTCGTAATCTGTTAAAAGAAAATTATGTTTAGTACTTACGGTTTCCTCTGTATTAAAATGGATATATCAGTTAAACTATATTATCATCAATAGTCCATATCGAAATATATTTTTGCGATATATTTGTATTAAAGTTATATATTTTTTGGACGCTTGGAAAACATCCGTATTCACTCCATAGTATTGTGGAATAATTTTGCGCCTCCTCCTCTACGAATGCATCCCCCGCGATAAAGGCTGCCTATATAGCGTATTCATTATGATCATGGTATGCCAGTAGGTGAAAATAAAGTTGATCGTTTTATAATATTTATAATTGATCATTAATATGGATGCTTCATATGATAAAGGTTCAAACACTTAGGTTTCTGAAACAATTGGCCAGTACGGCTTATGGACGACTCTGACAAGCCAGGGTGGAAGAATATCCCTGTTCCAACCTGACTCTTCGACAATCTAGCCGAAAACGTAAAATTTTATAAGATTTATAACCTATTTGTAAAACCTGTAATTTGTTTTATTAAATCTATCGTCTATAATTTATTTTTCAAAAATCGAAATCTCTGCAAGACCTGTCGAAAGATCCCACTTCCGCCCTGTCGGCGCGACCCTGGAGTCATATCAATCAATATTTTATTAATAGATTAATCCGCATATAAACTTATCTGTTTACAATTATATTTTAGAACACTACATACCTTCTATTAACAGTATCTATGGAGAGAAGTAGTGCCAATTCTCTTTTCATCACCCTGGCCGATTTAAAGGGATTGTTTCTGCTAGTTTGTCTCAGACTTTCATCTTCTTAAGCTGTTGTCGATGTTGGTCTACCAGTTGATTTCCCTGCAGAAACGGAACCTGTTTCTTCATAGCGTTTGCAGATATTTATTACAGTTCTTGTGCTTATTTTAAATATTTCGGCAATTCGTTTCACACTTTTCCCTTCCTCTCTGTGTTGAACAATTAACTTTCTAATGCTATTGTCGATTGGTTTGGGCATAACTGTCGTTGGTTATTTTATATATACACAAAAAATGAGACTCGTAATCTTTCGCGCTGTCAAAAGAAAATAACTTCCTCTCACACCTGTAAGTCACTTCCGAATTACCCATAGGGAACAGTGCATCAACTTATATCTTGATTACGCGTATAATTATATCGATACTGTGCACCATTTGTGTCAAATTAATAAGAAAATAGATTAGTTTATTATTAATAACACAAAAATTCCCTACAAAACAGCCAAAAATTATCTTACTGTCAACATATTTGAGCACGTGACGTAAAACTTATCTACTCTCGACGCTAACGTAAAATCTTAATGGAATCGTCCCACATTAAGCTTGTTCGAATCGACGCCTGGAAAAAGCAATCTCATTGGATTGAAGTTGTGTAAGGAAGCTGAACAACTTTGACCTAAGTGAAAACCTTTCTGCATTAGACTGTACGTCCCGCACGGTCACGTTACCGGGGACCAACTATCCGACATCACAGACACGCTCCCGACACCGTATTTCGTGGCTGGAGACTGGAATGTCCGGCACCCCTTATGGGACAGCTCTGCTAGCCACCCCACCCACGCAGGATCATCCATCTACTCTTGGTTAATGGAGACCAACTGCGTATTACTGAACACAGGTTCCCCGACCCATGTTTGGGGGGCGGGTAACGCGTCCGCCATTGACGTTACCCTTTGTTCCCCGGAGATGGCGGAGGAGGCCACGTGGTGTCCTCTTACGGATTCTCTGGGAAGCAACCACTTCCCTATTCGCACCGAGCTACGCGTTCCAGGGCTATCCTCTCAAGCCAAAACCGGTACCAAATCTTACTCTTACACCAATTGGTCAGAAGTGACGAAGGCTATCGCGACCTCTCTCGAACAGACCCCCTTTCCCCCTACCTACTCTGAGTTCATGGACATACTAAGGAACAGCAAACAACTCCACACAACTACAAGGGCGTTCCTATCCACCTCACGTTGCGATTGGTGGACCGCTACGTGCAGCCGCCTCCGCGCGAAGAAACGCCGCGCTTTCCGTTTGGCGCGCAGGCTGGGCGACAATCACTGGTGGAGAGAATACCTCCGTATTTCCGCTAGCCTTAGAAGGGAGGTTAACCAAGCCCGCCGAAAGTGGTGGGACAACTTCTGCCGCGTAGGAGCAGAGACCGGCTCCATTTACAGGATGTACCGCCGCTTACGTGCTATCAAACACTCAACGCCGGAGTCCTACGGTATTCTGTACTCGCCTTCTGGCCAGCAGCTAACAGACTTAGTGTCGCAAGCAACCGAACTCAACACGTATTACGGGCGCCCGCGGCAGCAGGGGACATTCGCCCCCCTCCCAGCTAACCACAGAAACTTCCCTTGGGCATTAGACTTCGCTTTTACCCCAAACGAACTTACGCAAGCTATAAAAGACTCCAAACAAACTACACCTGGCAGAGACGGGATCACCCTCCGTATGATCCAAGCACTGGACAGTAACAGCAGAGGTCGGCTCCTAGACACTTACAACAACATCTGGACCACCGGGAATATCCCCGAAACTTGGACCGAATCACTAATAGTCCCAATTCTAAAACCGACCGGAAACCCATCAGAGCTGTCCTCGTACCGACCGATTGCGCTCACCTCCGTCGCAGCAAAAATCTTTGAACGTATGCTACTGAGACGCATACAACATCACCTAGAACAGCATCAACTGAACCCGCCTCAACAATTTGGGTTCCTTCCCCGGCGCGGAACATTAGCAGCATTAGCAATGTTGCATCGCATTATTGCGATAGCAAGAGCAAGAAGACACTGGACCTTTATGGTCTCCCTCGATATCGCAGGAGCCTACGACTCCGTCTGTCCAGCGGCACTAATCGCCAAACTTGAACGACTCGGCATACAAGGAAGAGCCATTAAATGGCTGACACAGTTTCTTTGTAATCGAACAGGAAGAGTCCGATGGAGAGGAGTTCACTCACCTCCTCAGCCCTACCCACACGGTGTGCCACAAGGGAGTGTATTGGCCCCGACCCTTTTTACATGCTACTTATCAGATCTATGGGAGGTACTCCCCAGCGGAATAGCCTGCATCTCGTACGCGGATGACATCACGATAGTGGCGGCTGGCTCAAACCGAGTCTCCACCATAGACAAACTAAAGCGGACACTGGCAACTCTGGAATACTGGGCGACACAATGGAGCCTCACCTTTTCTCCTACTAAAAGCGCTGTCCTCGACCTCTCAAACAAACACAAACGCCCTCCAGCCGACCTCACGATTTCGGGAGAGACAATTCCGCAGACAACCCACCACCGTATCTTGGGAGTCATTTTCTCATCGACGTTCACCTGGAACCACCACATAGACCACTTGAGGACGAGGGTTGGCAGAGCAGTTCAGATTCTTCGGATCTTTGCCTCGCTAAGACGGGGGGCAAGAGCTTCTCACTTGCTAAGAATCGTTAATTCAACCATACGAGCCATGTTATCATACGGTTCGCCGCTATTTGCGGCGGCACCGCCAACTACCATCAAGAAATTATACCCACCATACTTAGCGGCTCTCAGAGTGGCCCTGGGCTTACCTCGAACAACGCCGACACTCTCCATCCTGGCAGAAGCGGGGTGTTGCCACTGGAAACCGGCTTTCGCTTCCAGGCAATTCGCCTCTATCTACGACACTTATCGTGGTCCAAATGGTCCCCCCTTGCACAGCACCTCCAGACACTGGACTACTTGGAATTCTATCACTGGCCACGTTGTCAGGCTCCTTTTGAAAAACACTCAGCAGAATGGACAAGCGAACGTGACATTAGGCCCACTGACATCTCACTATATACACCCCCTCCCCCGGCGTGGGGAACAGTCCGATACAGAATTTGGGATGAAGGTTTATCCTTCCAAAAACAAGGACTCTCAGCGACAGAATACTATCACCGATTCACGGAAGACTGCACAAACTACTGGAAGTCAGCTTTGTTGATCGGGGCAGACGCATCCAAATCAATAACTCGAACGACTATTGGGATAGTTATTCCACAGTGGGGCCTACACCAAACTTACTCCGTTCACAAATTTAGTTCAGTATTCTCAGCGGAAGCGACGGCGATCCGAGTTGCCCTCAGCATTACAAAGCACCACACCGGCCGCAGAACGGTTTTCACCGACAGCCTCTCCACACTCAAAGCGATCAAAAGCGTCTCGTCATCATCGACGGCAACAGTGCTTCAAATCTCCGACCTCCTAGAGAAAACAGAACAACCGATAGACCTCGTTTGGACTCCAGGACACGTGGGCATTCCAATCAACGAAGCTGCAGACATCTTTTCCCGCCGAACAACACTGGACGGCTCAGTTAGACGAGCGTTAGATCTTCGGGACGCACTGGCGTCAGCACTCTCGTCCCAGCGACAGGCCATCTTACTGAATTGGCAATCAATCAGCTTGAACAAAGCATTGAGACATATCCGTAGATTCCATAACTGGCCGTCCGACAGCTGTTCTAGTCGAGCATCAGAGGTACTACTTTATCGCTTACGTACTAACACTGCTCCATTAAACGCCTTTCTTTACTCTCGAAAACTACACCCGACGCCGGCGTGCCCACATTGCGGCGCCATCGAAACTTCTATACATTACTGGATTGAGTGCCCAGCTTATTCAAGGGCGAGAATAACATTAGGAGCAGCACTACACACTTCCATTACTTCTCTACCCGATCTGAACGACATCTATTGGCTTCCACCACAGGCGGACACCCGTCGCCACATCGCTCACTTAGAACGCTACATTACAACGACTCATCGCTTCACGTGAAGCCCAGAGCAATACTCGTAATCGGAGGAAAAAGCGTCAGCTATAACCTCCATATTACCCAGAAGAAGAAGAAGAAGAAGGAGCTCTATTGGGCTCAGTTGATTGCATTCAAAATTTGTTCGGTGAACAGTTGGCAGATGGCTCATCTCCATTACAAGATCTTCACTGATTATATCAGCAGGATATTGGTTTTTGCCAGTGATTTTGATTTTCCTTTTAGCTCATCTACATAAATAGTCAGGTACTTCCAGAGAAAACTGAACTAGTCAGAAATGTTTAGCTTTCTCTGGAATGAAATGTTAGCATTGAAACGAATTATGAGTCCACTAATAACATTATCCAATACTTTATAAAAAAGATACTTGCTGAAATACTTGAGGAGTCATCCATTTCATCTTGTTTGGACAAATCTACTTCTGCTATAGCATTTTCATCATGAAGCATCCTTCTTTTACGTTTTGCCTCAACCCGACCTCTAGATACTTTTACTTCTATGCATGGGGTGTGAAGATGTGAAAAAAAGAAAGAATTGTAACAGACACTTTACCTTGTGAAGGTCGGAGGACCGCCATGTTAGAAATAAAAAAAATATATATTTATATCTTACTTTTCTCTTGGTGTTTGAAAATATGTCTTGTATAGATAATTCGTATTTTAAATTTTTATTCGGAAATGTTTAAAATAAATAGAATTAGTTAAATGTGTGTGTTTTAAAATATACTGTAATTGAAATTGCTTCTAGGCCATCTTTTGTCGGAAAAAAAGTTTCTGGATTTCATTTTAAAATATACAAAATATTTTTCAAAACAAAAAAAAAAATCAAAAATATGCAAAATATCAAAAAACACAAAGTTGTACACATAAAAATTGCCAAGCATTTAAAAGAAAATAATGTAAATAAGCAAAATGCAAAAATTCACATAAAAAATGGAAACAAAATTTTATGAAATCCATCTCTGTTGAAACTTCCTGTAGAAATAATCAAAAATCAAATTTAAAATATTCAAATGAAAAATTTAAGGCAGAGTTTTGTACTTGTATCGATTCAGAATTGAAAAGTGTTATGTTGTCAATGTTTTTCAGAATTGAATATTATGTTGTCAATGTTTAAAATATAGATTTATTCGAAATGTTTTCAAATTTAATATTTTCGTTCTTATCAAAATTCTATTTTATTGTATTTTAATCGATTTAGTTTCATACTTTAACAATATTTTTTCCTAAATTTAAAAATTGTCATTTGTTTGAGAATCTCCAAATCGTTATGATTTAAAAGATTTCTTCTAGAAGGTAATCGTGAAAATAAAGAATGATAACTTAGGGATACGAATTCTTTTTATTAGGTTATTATGAAAGGATGTTACAAATCAATATTTTCTAATATGATCTAGAACATCCGCCGTTCTCGAATTGATACAAATAAAATGCTGAAAAGAATAGCATTTTGAAATATTTTTAAATTGTAACGCAAATAAACATTTTTATATTTTCATTGTTCATAAATCGAAAAGAAAATGTGTTTTTAATGTTTGTATATTTATATGACATTTATCAACAAGTATACAACGAACAATGTCTTTAGTTACAACAATCACCAATTTAGGAAGAGCATGGGTAGCTCTGTAGAGACTTCATTTGGCCCATTGTGGTTTCTCCTCTGCCTTTTTCGTCTGTGTAGAAGAGAACACGAAGACCAGACAATGTTAATGAATTATGACAAATCATCACAAGACAATAACACATATAAATAAAGCAGGTTTAAAATATTAAAGATGCATTTGCTCTATAAATATAATAATAAATATATAATAATTATAAAAGTATACCTCTTTAGCATCATCATCCACTGTGAATTTCTTGGCAGTGGATTGTTTCAAGTTGGCTCTAAAGTCGACTGCTAATTTCTTGGTGAATGCCATAAGCTTGTTGGTATCGAATCTATTAAAGATTTAATTATTAGTATTTGTTTGGTCAAAGGTTTTCAATATAATAATCAATATAATGGAAAACTTACTTGGAAACTTTTTTCAAAGCAGGTTTTACGCTGAAATAAAAAATAAATTTGGTTAGTTTATTTAATAGAATTGAATAAAAATTCAAGTCTTTTATTCATATAATGAATATCATGAAAAATGCGTACAATTTTCCACGAAGGTCGTTCACTTGGATGGTCAATTCGCTAATCTATAAGATGAAAATATATTGATTATTAAGTATTTACATGCGAAATATGTGATTTTTAAAAATAAATATATAGCTATACGTGTTTATACAAAATATATATAGTTTTTTTTTTAATTTACAAAATGAAAATCGACATTTAATAGTAAATATGAAAGATCATTAAAATAAGTAAAAAATATAAAAGTTTATCAAAAGTAAATAATTTAAAAGTATAGAAAAGGTTTAGTATGCAAATTGCAAAGCAAAATAAAATAATTTAAAAAAAAATATTACTGTTTTGTTAAGCCAAGTACTGGCTAACATTTCTTCTTCTAACTGCAAAAATACTTCATACCTTTGAAGAGACGAAATGTATTCGTTTTTTCGAACACAAATCCATCTTAATCATATTTATTCATCAGATAATTTGAATAAAATTTTTGCGATTTTTGAAAGATGGATATGAAAGTGTCAGATTCGTTAAACTGACCTGATATTCCTTCTTCTTAACTTCATACTCTGAATCATACTTTTCACTTTCTAATTTATAAATACGGTCATGATATTCTTTGCAGATAGCCTGTAGCTCAGCTATATAAAAATTAACATATTACAACTAAAGCAAAATAAAAATAAAAGCAAAGCTAAGCAAACATAAAAAGCATTTAAACTAAAAAAACTTAAACATAAAATAAATAAACATAATTGATATAAGCAGCGACAAGTGAATTGAATTAGTGGAAAAAACGAAGCAAACTGAAAGCAAACTAAAAGCAAAATAAAAATAAATGCAAAAGCAACTGCTTTTTATTAAAAAAATAAAATAATAAAATCAAATATATCAGCAAAAAAAGCATTGCTAAAATCAAAATCATATTCAGTGCCATATTTTGCGATAAAAGCCAAAGCAGTGGATAAAGGTTCCTGTTCTCTCTCTCTTTTTTTAAGAGAGCCACTCATACCATAAAATCCTTTTGTCGCACTTCAACCTCCAGGTCGTATTTGCAACTTTCAAGACCAACTATTCGGGCATGATACTCCTTACAAATTGCTTGAAGTGTGGCTGATGACGACAGGTAAAAATTACAGAAAATTTTATATATAAAAATTTTTAATAAACAAAATATTAAAAATAAATGTAATGCCTCAAAATTCAAATAAATAAAAAAAATTGTCGCCTGTGGTCTTTAAAAAATAGGCATTTATTTAAATCTAAATAACATGCTTTATCTTAAAAACTAATTTATAATTTAAAGATAAAAATTTAAATGGGTAATAAAATATTTTTTTTCGAATTAATGGAGCAATTAAATTTATTTGAAATCAACTAAATATCCGAAACCAAAGAGGCCTTAATGTGATAATTTAGAATATTATCACACTATATAAATTCTAACTTATCACATTACATGTCAATATGATTTCCGATATTTGGTTCGTAGATATTCTTCTAGTTAGGTTAATTAGAATATTTGAAATATTCTAAATTTAGATAAAAGTTATTTAAATTTAGAATAAATTCTTAAAAAATAATATAAATATGTAATATTTCAAAGCAATCGTTATTCTGTCGTTGTAACGAATAGGACTTATTGAATTAATTTTTCTATTTTAAAATTTAACTTTATTTTATTTAACTTTAATCTTATCAAAATGAATATAATATTTTTCTAAAATTTAGATATTTATCTTTTAATGTTGTAAACAATTATAAATTTTATTTTTGATCTAACAACTAAAATATGACTATACTAAATATTTATTTAGTATAGTTAATACTTTAGTCATAAAATTCATCAAATAAATAATAAAATATACGCAAAGTAATTACAAAATGAATAAATGTAGAAATGTGTTTTTTATTCCTTGTTACTTTAAAAATAAATATTAAAATTTAACTCTACGTAAAAATAAAAGCGCAATTGCAATTAAAAATTATATGATAAAATGTAATTATTATATTAATATATACTGCATTATAAATAGTTTTAAAAATTTTATGGATATATTTATTTTAAAATATTTTAATTGAAAAATCAACTTGATTTTTAATAGTTTAAATTATAAACATGTTATTTATAAAAATTAAAAATTAAGTAAAATTATAAGCATATATGAAAAACATACATATGTATGTTTGCATAAACATATATTAAGTAAATTTATAAATATGTATATGCATTTTTAAAAACGTATTTAATACTAATTGGCATTTTTAGATCTTACCTTCGTTAACATTATCCAATGGTTTAGGAGGTCCGCATCTTTCGTTGATGACTTTCCTTCTTTCTTCTGCTTTTCTTTCTTGCTCTTTCTTCAATTCTTCGGCTGCTTTAGCCCTGAGCAATTTCTAATAAAGTTTCCAGCGCAAATAAGCTTATTTTATGTTAAAATTTAACTTAAATTGCCATTTTATCTGTTGATTTTTTTTTATTTACCCTCAATTTCTTCTTACGCTCAGGGGTCATGAAACCCTTCTTGGCCTTCTTGGATTTGGCAGCCTCCTCTAGCCTCTTTCGTACCTCGGCCTTCTTCCTCTCTCTTTCCTCCTGCTTCTTTTTTGCTTCCTAAAATTAATTATCTATTCATGTAAAAAAATCATCCGAAATATCTCATTATAATAGCACCAAATTAAAAATCTGTTACCGAAATACATTTTTTTATATTTTGACATTTTAGTCATTTTAATTTTAAAATCAGAATAATTATTTAAAATATTTCTTACCTCACTGATTTAGTGGAAAATTGCCAATTTGGAAAGAAAAACATTACAATTAGTTTATTTTAATAATTAATTTAAAACATTGAAATAAAAAATTAATTTTAAAAGCAATACTTACTCTGCCATTTTGATGGTTTAGTTACCGGGTTTCAAGATAACCTGGAAATAATAATAATAATAATAATCAGTTTTTGTTTGTATGATAGTCACATTATATTAATTATTTTTCCAAAACTTCTTAAAAAAATAAGTTATTTAAACAATTCTATCACGATTTATTATCTTCAGTTCATTTTTAAATTGTATTTTTTGGAATTTTAGTATTATTTTTTTATCATTACATTTTTCAGAAATATTGCTATTGAATATACAGAACAATGAATACAGAACATCATTCATCACTGAAGAAAGCCATCATTTTATATAAGAACAAAGCTTCTTTAATGTTCTGATTACGTCAAAGTTTTGTCAAACGGCTCTTTTTTTTTGAATCAGTTACCTGATTACATTTATGAATGGAACAACTGAAAAAAATATATAATTTATTGAGATCGAATTACTTTTCCTTATATTGTTTTAGAGCGAATTTGATAGTCAGTCAGTTGGCGTCATTTTTTTTGAGAGTTTATATAAGTAATTGAAAAGAAGGAAATACTTCTTGCGAAGGATTAATATGATTTAGACAGCGATTTGTTTTAATTATATTTGAAATCCGATCTACTTAAAAATAAAAATAAAATTCAACTTATGTTTGATGGAGAATACCATCAAACATAAGTTAAATTATATAAGTAATCCTAATAAAATTATTTATTATTAAATTGAATAAATTACAGTATAAAAACGAATGAAATTATTTACGGATATTTTCTTTTTTGAATAGTTTTGGAAACTGCAATTTTGGTTTCAAAACCTTCTTTCTCCCTCTCTTACCAGAACTCCTCGTCTTTCGAATGACGTCATGGAGAGATCCAAATTTAACTCTACTAAAATTAGTTTCGCGCCATCTGTGTCACAAAACCCAACAACATTATATGGAGTATAAGGAAGTAAACGGGAAATGGTAAAAGAGCTGTCTTCATTAAAACCGTCTCGAATCCACAAAAAATACAAATTTTGTTACAAGAGGTGAAAGATATATACGACATTTCGCGATGTGTAGTCTATATATTTTTTAACAAAAACAAATTTAAGATCTTGCCAAAGATTTTACACATCTGTTATATTTGCCAACTGTATAAACTAATTCCGAAACTAATTAAATTGTTTATACACTTAGCACAGCTACGCTATGATGCAATAGGATATTGGCATTATTGCGTAAAAAACAAAATTTTAAAATTTTTATCTCATATTATCTATATATTATCTCAATTTAACATGTAGATAAGCGTTTTGAATATAAAGATTGAGCTAAAAATTTTATAATACTGTAGATAATTTAAAACTTTATTCTATCTACTTTTAACAAATAATAAATCTGCAATATATGATTAATTTATTAATTAATAAAAATTAATTTACGACTTTTCAATGATCCATAGAATAATATTAAAGAATTATTTAATGTAACAAATCAATATTTTGTTTAAAATATAGCTATTTAAACTAGAATTTTAGCAGTTATTTGTTTCATTACTATAGTTGCAATTTTTATTGGCATTAAAAATTTATTAACATGAATAATAATGATAAAGAGTCTGACGTCACTGACACGTCACAGGATGCGCAATAACACACCTTGTATATTTCCACCATGAGCATGATCAAGAGCATGACCACGCCAATAGGTTGAGAAGTAGCGCCATCCATTGGCAAAAAGTGAAAATAAAATATCATTTTAGTTTTAATTGAAATTGAAATATTATTTGTTTTTTATTGAAATTAATAAAATATTTAAATTTTTAAAATTTTATCGAGCCGTAAGCCACATTTTATCAACTAACTATAGAAGTTTTATTTAATCTAGACTCAATGCATTATTGATGAGACTGATAAAAGAGTCAAAATAAAAATATGATTCAATTTTAAATTATATTTAAAAAATGTCGGATTCGGACAAATTAAAATTGTTTTTTTAAGATTTCGGCAGATTAAAAGCAGAAAAACTGAAATCAAGTTAGTTAAATTAAAATCAATTACACCATCAAAATTAAGAAAATACATGTGTAGCGGATTCAAAGCCCACCACCCAGTGATGGCCAGCTGGGCTTCAGATGACTATGGAGCCCATTGAAGCATAGAATTAATTTTTGCCAATGGATATTATTTATTAATCCATTTTTTGTATGTTTTATCCCGCAGTCTCTTTTTACTATACTGTATAATAGGTTAGGTTAAGTTAATTATATTAAGCCGCCATATCCTCATAGGATATTCTGTATCTGACGGCGGCCACTTACAGAGCCCATCACAGGCTGGCCAACACCCATGAGATGGTCAATCGGATGGTTGAAGGATGGGGTTCAACGGGCCTTGCCTGGACCCCTCCTGAAAATCTGGAGGTGTGGGGCCCGGATCCTCCAGGGTGGTAAGCCACAGTTTTACTACGGGTCATCGGATCGACGCACACAAAGCGCCTCTGTGGGGTGATGCTAGTGAAGCGACTCTGGTTAATCCGGTCATGCCAGGCGCCAATGCCATCAGACACAAAGGGGATTATAGCCTTCTTATAAACATGGGCCAAATTTTCCCCAGAGAGATCTTTCTCGAAAATCTGGCTAACCATTTTAAAAAGGTTACCAGCTTTCTCTTCGATGTAATTTAGATGGGGGCATCCAACTATTATTATCCAACATTTATTGTCCAGAATCACCCCCAAGTATCTCGTGACATTGGCGATCCTAATGTTTTTGCCATCTATCTTAAGGATGGGCGGACGTCTATTTACGCTAAATTTAGTGTAGATGATAGCGTTAGTCTTATCCGGGTTAAATACATTTTTCTTTCCCCAACCCTGAATTTTCTGTAAGATAGATTGCAGAGTTCCTCAAGTTGGAGTCTGCTTTTGGCCTGGATAACCAATAGGACGTCAACAGCATATGCCGCAACACAGCAGTCATTTAGGAAATTTTGCTGGAACAAGTCGTTAATAATAATGTTCCAAAAGAGCGGGCCGGAACAGGACCCTGGCGGGCAACATTTCTGGCGTTGTCTGACACTGTCTGATTCCGATAACTCATAGTGGCGCTTCTGCCAGTAAAAATGTCGCAAACGAGCCCGTAAATATCGCATCCTTTACTACTGTCGGCCAATATCGTATATGACAGGGATGGCCAAACTCGGTGTCGTTACCAGTCACATAGGAGAATCTGAAATATTTGAGAGCCGCCATCAGTTTCTTAATTTCTTTCTGTATCAATGAGAGCCACATCAGGTTTTTCGTAATATTAACGACGATTCCAAAAACTATTATATATTTTACACGCGTTTCATATAGATGCGTACTATTTTTTTCGTTAAACGAACAAATTACGGATATATTATTTTTTAAATTAAATAGTTATTTCTCCGTATTAAGTATCGCTCGGACGGTTTATCGCATATTTTACGCCCCCTTTCCAATCGGGGAGATTACTAAGGGGGCGGGGCCAGTTCCAACTACGGGTCGCACCTACCCCCGTGGAGGGGGGACCGGATGGTGACGGACGGGGATCACCGGGCCGGGCCCAGTACCCCGAAAAAATTCGGGACCAGACCCGATTCCTTCCGCGTGGCACGCCAACGCGTTACCACTCGGATGGTATAGAATCACACGCGAGGTACGAAAGAGTGGCAATTTGGCTACGGTGGGTATATAATATCCACTTTTTAACGGCCATCGAGAGTACGAATTAAACAATTTTATGGCGACGAATAATCATCCGAGAAAAGGAAGATAGCGGCCGACTCGGCTCTTTCGTATATTACGTACCGGTAACGAGAATTTTCCAAATAGCGCTCTTTCGTTTCTCTGGAGAACGGGGGAAACGACCTCCCAACTCAACCCGACGCCAGCCAATGATTTCGTCGAGTCGGCCGGATTGGCCGCGTGGAAACGCTTCGGCTTTCCACTTTGGAGGACCCGGGTTCGAGTCTCGGGTCCCATCCCCGGAAAATATATATCACGGGGTCCGGGCTCGGCCGTCCCCTCCGCCGGGGTGGGCACCGGTGGCGGGGCTGGTTTGGCCCCGCCACACAGTATTCTTTCAGAATGGAATGTGGCGTCATCTGTCGACAAAAATATGTTTTCGTTGGCTTCTTTAACTGTTTACACCAGGGGTTCCCAAAGTTTTGCCTAGGTGGCCAAATTGTAAATTCCAAAATATTTGGCGGATCAAAAAACTGTTACGGAAAAATACGTTCAAATCGATGAAAAGTTAGACACCGGGAAAAGATTTATTTTAATATGGCGGTGGGCGCCAAAATCAAATAAATAAATTGTGCGCGGTGGAAAAAAGGAGGAAGGGGCGGTAAGAAAAAATACAGACAACAGATAAAAAGTCAATTTTAATATATGACCCATAAAATCGTATACAGTACAACCGTTAAGCCGACAAAACCATAGAAAAGCGGAGAAAATACATTTAATGGTCGACAGTCTGGGACACTCGGTCGACAGTCGGGCTTCCGGAAAATCGGTAGTCTGTCGGAGGATAGGCGTAGTAGGTCCGGGCCGGATCCGGGTAGCCGGGCCGGCTACTAACATAGGCCGGACGGGAACCGGGGCCGTCCGGGGCGGACGGGTAAGGCGAATAAACGCCTCCGCCCGAGTCGGAAGTAGCCGAAGAATCCACCGGAACCGCCCGAATGCCGTTAGGGATGGGCTCCACTCGATAGTTGGCGGGCAGTCGACTGCCGACCAGAGCTAGCCGGTCGGCGGCGGCCAGCTGGAAACGGGCCGGCGACCCGGCCTCCGGTAAAGGGGCCGCGTACCGGTGGCCGGAGTCGGCGGAAGCGGGCGGGGCCGGCGACTGGCCGTATTTACCCGGATCTAAAATTTTGGCTCCGGGATGGCCGAGGTAGGGGTACAGAGAATTGGGCTGGGCCAGTGGCGCCGCAGAATAATAGTAGGGATAATTATAGGGCCAACCCGAGTAGGGAAGCGTCGATTTGACCGGCGAGTCCCCGGTCGGACCGGAAGCCACCGGTTGGGGAATCCCAGGCGGTGCCGGAGGATGTCCGGGCCGGGACACTCCGACGGCGGCCGAGTTTTCCGCCGCGGTGCCGGGCTCGTTGGTCCTGACTCGGGCTCGGAATCCGTATTCGTCGGCCACGTAGTCCACGATCCGGTGTCGGCCGTCGGCCTCCGACAGTCCGTAAGATCCTACCACTCGACCGTAAGCGTCTCCGGATTCTCTTCGGAACTGGTGGCTGCTGGGATCTCGCACCTGGTAACCGAACTGGTAATTCCCCGCATCCTGAAAGAAGAAACCGGGTTAAAGGCTGACCGACTTAATACCCAGAAGAAAAACTTAACTCACGTCTTGTCGGTGGTGTCGCTTACTGATTCCTCCGGCTACTACCGGGTTACAGCGGACGGACGGGCTCCAGGCGATCCAGATCACGGCCAACTAATAACGAAAAATGACAGGCGTTAATAGACGGCGGTGGCTAGCCATTCCGGAAACCACGGTGCTCCTACCTCCACCGCTCGGCCGTAAAATACGGCGGGCCGGCCACCGTTTCTTCCAACTTACCGAGGTGGACTAGCTCGTTCCGTTTCCCGGTTTAAAAATTGCCCAATAATCCGACGGGCGCCCCGACCGCTGGGCTCTCCCATAAAGAGTAGCGCGCACTCCGTACGGATAAAAACGCTCACCGCGGAAAATGGCGCGGGGACCGACTAATCCACCACCGTCCCCTAGAATTACGGCCGAAATCGGCCGACTTTCGGCAATTTCCCGAAAGTGCAGGCGGATGGGCCTTCTTCGCTGCCCGTCGGTGGTAAAAATGCCCTACCCTCGGCACTGGTAAAATCCTGGGCCGAGCAAAAGGTATCCGACTGGCGTCGTTCTTTACCTAATAATTAGGCTTTAAAATAAGGATGGGCAACCTCCGGCCACATTATTTTATTACCAACGCTACGTATACTTACATATCCGTACCTCCTCTTTTTTAAATAAATACTACTATCGTCGGTTGTTTTTGTTTCGGCCCGTGGCCCACCATAAATTTTTCTATACGGCCTCTTACAAAAAAACGGTCGCCCATCCCCGATTTAAAATATAAGATACTTTCACTTACGATATTAAGTAACATTCCCGTATCGACGCGTCACTCCGACCAAAAATCTCCTTCGGCCGGGGTTACTATATAGTAAACGATGACGTAACGTCTTCTCACACGTGACTGCGGCCGACGGAAAGTTATAGAAGAGGGTGTGACGCGCCGAGTATTGTGCTAAGACATAAAAGCGACCTCCATTTCCCGTTCACCTTGAATAGTAATGGCGACAATTTCCCTCGGGTAGACTAAGGGGAGTGGTCCACCCCGCGCCACCGGCGAATCGCTCTTTTTACCTACCGAAGAAAAAGCCGTGCGGATCCGGCTATACTTATTACCTAGTTTTGTAGGTGGCGGACCGGAATCTTCCGAAGACCCGACGGCCGCGGAAATAGGCCCGACACCCACCCTCCCGGTGGTCGATGGACGGCTGGAAGGCGCGGCCTCCGGTCCGGCCACTTCCGGTTAAAGGCGGTCCGACGCTCTTAACCGGTGGACCGCGGGTCGGCCCGGTAAAATACATACGGCGGGGCCGGAGCCTCCAGCCGAGTACCCTTAAAATAACGGAGGTCCGAAACTGGGGACCCCGCGATGGCCAGAAAACAATGACTAGAAGAAAGCCATGTGGGTTAGTGGGACCCGGAGCAGCCGTAACTAAACGCTCTCCCGCTCCGGGTAAGACAATGGGCGGCGTGACGTAAGGCCGGATGGCGGTAGCTAACAATGGCCGTCGATTAACGCCGCCGTGGAAAAACGACGCTTTTTACACTCGACGGACGCGTAATTGTTTAAAATCCTTGGTCTTTTAATAATTAGGCATCCACCCGAGCAAAATGCACGGTGTAGGGGAGGGAAGCCTCTTCTTTCGGTTTATTTAAGAGTGGGGAAAATTCCGGAAATATTTTTAGAAAACCGCCATCCGGGACAGAAGTAATAAGGGAGAAAAAGACGGCTGGAGGTGAAAAACCAAAGCCGCGTCCTTCGACCGGCCGTAATTAACAGCTCCGGTTGGAACAATCCTGTCACCGGAAAAGCCATTGTTAATTGGAAAACGGCAAGAAGACGGCTGGAGGTGAAAAACCAAAGCCGCGTCCTTCGACCGGCCGTAATTAACAGGTCCGGGTGGAACAATCCTGTCACCGGAAAAGCCATTGTTAATTGGAAAACGATGCCGATTGGACGGGCTAACAAGGTCGAACGCCTTTCACTTTCCAAAAATACAATGTCAAGGAATTTCTAGAGTCGGCCATTTCCTCTCTAGTAACACCATTTTCGAGGCCGTTTAGTCAACAAATTCTAAGAATTACCGGCGGTGGTTACTAATGATAAAAATGCCAGTCGACGGACGGGGCGCAGCCTACTAGTCTTCGACCGGGACCGGCATCCTCTTCTCCTACTATCGATAGGCGGATTATAATTGGCCCGCTGGTAGCCGATATCGTCCGGTTAGTAGTGGAAAGCGTCTCCAACTTCGACGCTACACCTACCGACAAAATATTCTTCCGCTCCTTTACCGTGGAAAGGTCGACATCCAGCGGAATACCATAATTTCCATTAGATGGAAACGAAAAAAATGGGGAAGTCGGAAAGTATCTGATTTAGTCGATCCAACTTCGACGCTACACCTACCGACAAAATATTCTTCCGCTCCTTTACCGTGGAAAGGTCAACATCCAGCGGAATACCATAATTTCCATTAGATGGAAACGAAAAAAAATGGGGAAGTCGGAAAGTATCTGATTTAGTCGATGGCATATTTTTATAATTAATTATACAAAAAAATAACATCGATTAAAATAGTTTTGGCACCATTAACGGTAAATTTACTTAGCAAATATAACTTTTTCCAACACATGGGGATTCTCTTCTGTTATCCCACCATTTCTTTTCCTTTTAAATCTATACACAACTAATTTTTAACCGTAAATTTATATAAATTACGTTTCCACCGCCCTACCGCTTTCCAGCCTACAAATCCCGGGCGCGCAACTTTTATATTATTTAATGGTTCTTAAACGTTTAAGGGAAATATAGAGTCTTGGTGGCGCTGGGCATTTTAATAAAATCCAAACCGTTTTAAATGGCGCGGAATTTTCTTAATAATAACGTACTGTACGTTACGTGTGCGCCGCCGTCTCGTTGGTTACTTACACATTTCCCGGTCAAATTACACCTTATTTCGTTACTAACCCGCGCCCCACCTAAGGTACGCCGTTCCGGGTAATAGAATCGACAGCGGAGTAACCGGACCACCGCGTAGAAAAGTCACCCCCTCTGACGCCTGTACTTTCTTAAGCGGGTCTGGTCCCGATTCGTTCCGCCGACGGTATCCCGTCCGAATAAATCGCGAGTGGAAGCCATCCGCTCACGCGCCATTTGATTTGAGCGCGCGCTTCCCCCGGATCCCGGCTAGGCCCCCGTCCGCGCTAACGGCCGGGCCGTTAGCGCCTTATTCGACTTTACCGAAAGTGGCGTCGTTTCCGGTCGAAAAACTTTGGCCTTCGCTCCGTAAGTACTTTGGACAGCGTATCGATACGGTTCTCGGGGAAATTTTATCGATACGTTATAACGTATCCATCCGCGCGACACTTTCCCGCGGTTGGTAATTTTTTTGGAAATTTTACCGTCGATATTTTTATACGTACTATGTATATTTTTATAGCTTTTATAAAATATTTTAAAATACAAATTGATAGCGAAATAATGATACGTATCGTCGTTATCGAAGCGTCCACAAATTGTATTATCCGAGAAAAATAGCGTCGATTTGAGGAAACGGTGATGGAAAGGCCTGGAATAATTCGTCTCGTGTCGGTTTAACGTCTTTATCGAAACGACGTACAAATCCCATCTCGTGTTCCGAAATTTTAAGATACACCACGTAATTTTCTAAAAGCGTTATACGGCTAAAGTTACTGGATACATGAGGATTTTGGCGAAATGACGAAGATAAACTATCCACCGACATCCTCGTACGGGTACTCGATATAGTTAGCGCGCTGACCGACCGTTGCCTTGGTTACGAAGTCTTTCCGTTTTAGCTACCACTTATCGGAATACATTCGTCTAAACCTAAACGGCCGTGTATCACCACCGGGGTCCGGAAAAGTTGCCCCCCGCATTTCGTCCCCCGAAACATTTCTCCCCCAGCACATTTCACCCCCGCACATTTCGCCCCTACCACTTTTCGTCCCCAGCACATTTCGCCCCCTGTAGATAATGAATAGGATACAAAATTGCAAATACAGTCGACTCTCGATATCTAGAATTTTTTTGAAATCCCAGCCCCATTAGTGGATATTCGATGTTAATGGTCCGCGACTGTTTATGTTATTGTTTGCTAATTAATTAGGTTACAAATTAAACCTAATTACTTAGCAAAAATTAAAAACGTGAAATCTCGCTTAATTTTCATTTAAATTTTTTGATAATTTTAAAATTAATTACGAAAAAATTAATTAATCAAAAATTAATTAATTTTTTGAAAATTTTAAAATTAAATTAATTATTGTCTTTCTTAAAGATGTAAAAAATTTTTCCGAATTTTATTTCTTTCATAACTTTTCGTTCTTTATATGAGATCGGAGAAATCACGATTTTCTATATGAAATCTTACAAGGGGTGCTTGCCAACCGGATAAAAACGAAAAGGAGTCGATAGATAGTTCGATCAGTCGATTATTAAGAGGTATAATTCAAATATAAAGGCGTAAAATCAACAATCAAATTCGGGATACATTCATGATGCGGAAGAGAAAAACGAGGTAATTCGGGATACATTCATGACGCGGAAGAGAAAAACGAGGCGTAAGGCAAATTCAGGATACATTCATGACGCGGAAGAGAAAAACGAGGCGTAAGGCACGCAAACGCTACGTCAGCACTGGTTGCGTAGCAACGCTGGACTACTTGCTTCGAAGTTTTTATAATAAATCAAATTTTAAAAAATAAACAGGAATAAATCGAATAATTTCGTGAAAGTTTTACCGGAGATTTGTTTGAGGAAATACAAATGGAAGTTAATGTTTTTAATATACTTAAGGAGTTAAACATTATCCTCAATGATTTGGCTTTCCCAAATTTGACATCCGAATCAACTCTTGAAGAAAAGGAACTGGCGAAAATTTTATTTGAAAACTTATCAAATATATTATCAGAGTATACATCTGTAGAATGTACAGGTTAGATAGTCTAATATAAAGTAAAATGAAATTGAATTTTGAATAAAAGTTGTTTATTTATTCGATACATTTATTTAAAACAGTTCTCGATTTACATCGATGTCCGCTATCATCAAATGTCTCACAATCAGAATGTTCTAGTTCCCAAGTAGTCACCTATTCTAATAAAGATTCCAATTTCGATTATACTACCGAAGAGGAAAAAGAGACGATAAGAATTCCATTTACAAGAAAAAAAGAAATTGTAGATTTACATATTAAACATCCAAAATGGAGTGTAAAAACATTGCAAAAATTGGGCGGTGCTAAAGAACTGAAAAATAAATTTATCTTAAGCAAATGGAAGAAAGAAGTGACAGAAGGACCAAAGAATCGAGAAAAACAAAGAGAAATTAATCGACTAGTTTATGAAGAATTTGCTCGATCTAGAAAAGAATGTAGAATTATTAGGAGATCCAATCTGCGACAAATGGCTATTCAAATAGCACGAAATGTATATCCCGAACTCCCATTTCGTGCAAGCAAATCATGGGCCGATCTGTTTACTCGAAAAAATCGGCTGGTTACTAGAAAAATCACTCGTTTAGTTTGCAGGCGCGAAATTGCGTCTTTCGAAGAATTAAACAAAGCTGCCGACTTATTTCGTAATGAAATGAAATCCTTGCTTCATGTATATTCTCCATCTGCAATATTTAATACTGATCAATGTGGCTTTAACTACGAAGTCACTTTCCAACGTACGTTATCGGAAAAAGGAGAAAAAACAACAGTCGGTTATGCACAATCACCGCGTAACAAGATCACCCACTCGTATACAGTGCAATATATGATAAGCTGTGATGGAAGAGTTATTGGTAATGCATTCCTTTGTTTGCAAGAACCAAATGGTGCGTTAGGCCCTATAGTTAATGAAACTTTACTGAAATATGCAGCACCCAATATCGACGTATGTTGCAGCAAATCTGGAAAATTATCTAGATATCTGGTTGAATATTATTACAAAACGACCTTTGCTCCTCTTGTCACAGAAGATTTTGTCCTTGTTATCGATGCTTGGACTGGACACACTAATTCAGAAATTTATGCAAGTATCTTTGGCCATCAAAATAACCGACCGGAATGCCGAATTGTAATAATTCCTGAAAAGTGTACAGCACAATGTCAGCCGTTAGACACAACTGTACATAGACAAATAAAATACTTACAAAAGAGAATTGTAACTGCTTTAGAATTGTTATATGACCATTCTACATTGCCTAATGAGAAAAACTGGACAAGCGGAGCGGGTATCATACGTCTACAATCATTAATACATCGCCAAATTTCATCCGTTATATTCAGATCTCTTCTTGGTGGTCAGCCGGAATAGTAGATAATCGTTGCCAATTTTCTAATATTAAGAATGTTTTGAATTTTTATGTACAGATTCTTTCACATGTATTAATTGTCCCGATGAAATAAGTTTTATCAAGTGCGCGAGATGTCGATTTATGTTATGTCTGAAATGTTTTTATTTTGATTATCATAGCATTGTCTGTAAAAAATAAATTCAACATGTTTTTTCCTTTAATATATTTTTCCTTCTTTTTATTGTCACATAAAAGCTCGGAGAACAAGGCGGGTGGGCTATACCCTCCATATTAACAGGGTAGAAGATTATTTT